>WOXC01002155.1:0-148403 GCA_011680675.1 Gymnobelideus leadbeateri | reverse complement strand
ATCATCATTTTAATCAGTTTTTCACTTCCCAAATACACCTTTCTTTTGTGAATCCTCTACCTTCAAAGACATTCAGTGACAAAAACATCAACTTAACCCCTAAAGCCTTGTCCATGACTTAATCTCTTTAAGCACTTTGTAAGTGCATTTTGGAGATTTTGTCTTCACATGATTCCCCAAAAGTTGGTATTACTCATCTCAGGATAAGCAAAATTCAGAAGCCTTCCCATTATTTTTCAGAAACATGTCTTACAAAGATAGTTGACCTCTTTATTAGATCAACTTTTTTTTTTGGGGGGTGACGTTCTCTGCTACTATGCCAACAATGTTTTTCTTGAAGGGGGTGATTCTCTTCTACAAATTGAAGTCTTGGAAAGTAGGTAGAGACATTAGAAGATAGGTCTTCCATAGTCACACAGATCCAGTAACATCTTTGTGCACTTAGACATCTAAGTATGCATCAAAAACAGGACTTGAGCCTTTTTCTTCCTTACTCCAAGCCCATCCATCTATACACTGGACCCTGTTTTCCTTTGGTACCTGCTTGTTTGAATGATAGTGGTTCTTGTCTCTTTATCCACAGACAGAAAAGAGAAGTGGCTTACCAACTTGTTGTCCAGACCCCTGATCGTTCCATTCAGGAGAAAGATGCTGCAGAAGAACTTAAGACAGAAAGAAGGGAAACCAGAATCCCAAAGATAACAATAACTATTAAGATCATTTGTGTTGATGATATGTAATTGCCATAGTTCTTCCTTGCATATCCTAAATTATAAGTCTGCTTTTAAAATTAGTACCTGTGTAACACTGGAAAGGAGTGGGTATGTATTTGAGAAAAATGATGCTCCTTCCTAACACACAATAAAAGTTCAGTTGTCTGTGCTGAATGGGCTCAATATTGAGACTGGAGTATTAATAAAATAAAATTCAGCAAATGTACAGAATTTTAAATTAGACAAGTCCACTTAGATCTTACTCAAAGGGACTGAAACTAATTGTTACTCATTTAACTACAGTTCTTCAATCTAGACTGTGGAAACCATGTTATAATGTTGACCTATTCAATGAATATTTTTATACAGTGGTGCAACTAAAGCATTTAAATTCTGTGGTTAATTTCAACTCATGTCTAATAATTTAGGAATAAGAACAAAAGGTAAAGTCCATGATTTGACCATGGTGAAACAAAAGTGAGAGGTATCAACTGGTATGTATTAAAGATTGCATCACCTGAAGGCAAAATTTTAAAACCTAAATGATTCATGAAGAATTAATTGATAAGAGACCTATTAATGTTCCAGATACTCTTGAGTGAGTCTCTGGCTTTGTTTCAAATCCCTACTTTCTCACATGTAAAGCCTTATATATTTCCAAGAGCAGCATTTAGAAAGTGCCATCATCAAACATAACCATTATTTACCAATTGTCTTTAGAGTACTACTGTTATAGCCCTAGCATAGGGATGTCAGTATGGCAGTTAAATGAGTTTTAGTTGGGGAGTCAAAAGCTCTTGCTAATCCTAATTTTGCTAATAGACTAATTATTTTGACCTTGGAATAGTTACTTCAATTGACTGTGCTTCAGTTTATTCATTTGCAAAATGAGAAATGAGGGAAAATGTTGTGGTCAAAAGAGCACTGGATTTAGAATGAGAAAATCAGTCAGTCCATCAGCTAACATTTATTAAGCACCTACTATGTGCCAGGTTCTCTGCTAGATGCTGGAGATAGAAAGACAAAGAATGAAGCAGTTACCATTCTTAAGGAGCTTATGGTCTATGGGGGGAGAGAAATATATATATATATATATATATGCATATATACATATATATTTGTGTGTGCCATATATATGTCTATATATAATTTTATACACATGTATGCTTGCACACATATATGTATACGCAAAAATCATAGATAAGCACACATATATAATATGCCTATATATAATTTTATACATATGTGTGTACTTGCACACATATATGTATACACAAAAATACTAGATAGGCATAGAGATGGAGGAATTAGCATTTGCTTGGATCAGAAAAGGCTCAGGGAAAATTTAGGTTCTAATTCTAACTTCACTGCTTACTACTTGTGTGATGTTGGGCAAAGTAGTGGCTCTCTGGGACTCAGTTTCCTCATTGGCAAAACAAATGGGTTTCATGGAGACCCTTAAAAGTCTCTTACTACTCTATATTCTCAAAGAGGCATTCCATTCACTTCACTGGTCTATGATCCTAAAGGAAGTTTAGATGATGTCTTACTTAGTTCCTTTCAGGTTTATTGTTTTATGATCCCTTATTATGACAATGAAACCTATCAGATAGGATGACTATTTACTGCATAAGATCTTGGAATGTTTTTTTTTTTCTAATTGGAAAATCTTCCCAGGAAAACAATACAAAACAAAACAAAGAAATTAATGAATAATTAGAAATTGATAGACATTCTATTTTACATAGTTTGGTTATTTTCCTTCATAAAAATTAAATGCATGCGCTTCTGACTTTATCCTATGTGATCCGTTGAGACACTCTGTTTCTCAGTTCAGCAATGCTGAATCACAAATGTTTGATTCCCACAGTTAGCTAAGCTCCACTTTATTGACTGGACAGCTGCCCAGACACCTCTGTAAAAGCTGTCAACATTCCCTGGAAATAAGCCTGAAGACAGGTGTGTGCTTCAGAAATACTGTGACACAGTTGGCACTAATTTGGCTCTGTTTTAACATTCCAAACAAAATCAATTATGATAGGAAGAGTTGCATTCCTGCTCTTTTCTTCCTAAGATGGAACGAAGGTAAATTATGTGTAGAAACTTATGCTCCTCACTTACATGCCTTAATTTCTACCCCCTCCTGGAGACAAAGCTAATTTTAACTCTTGACATCAAAATAAGTTCAGAGCCAAATTTGAGTAATATTTTTTTCATTTTTTCATCACACATTTTTAATTCTGAATGCAATTTAAAAGTTTTATTCTGAATTTGAAATTTGCCAAGTCTGTGGCTGAGTTTCAGATACCCACTTCTTTCTTGGCAGCAGATGCATTGGAAGGCAGAAGTCTGTCTGCTAGAAATATTTCCAAGCTTAAGAGTGTCCAAAAGACAAGGTGACATATGGTGAAATAAAAGGGATTTCTCATGTGCAATAATACATTTTCATTTCCAAAACATAAAAATAAATAATTTTTTTCAGATTTATAGAAGAAATAATCAGAACTCAGTCCAACTATCATAGAAATTTGAAAGTTAAAGCAGTAAGCTGTTCATGTCTATCACCTTCTGCAAGTTTTGTTCTGCAGAGGATGGTTCAGTTTCCAGAATTGTCCCCAACTTACCACATTACCTTTTTGCCTTTGAGAAAATAAATGTAGTGCACATCATTAACATGCTAAGGTCTATTTGAAGAGTCTAATGATTTCTTAGTAGACTCAAAGAACCATTTTCTTGAGAGGCTTCTCTTACCCTTGAACTGTTAATGTTAATTATTATGGGAAGTAAGTGTGAAGGATCCCCAAGTCATAGATTTAGACAAAAGTGATCCTGGAACAAAGTTAGTATAGTCACCTCATTTTATGCATGAGGAAACTGACACCCAGAGATGCCAAGTGATTTCCCCTACATCACAAAGGCAGGAATGGCAGACCTAGATTTTGAACACAGGTCCTTTAAAACCAATCCCAATGTTCTTTCTACCACATTATGCTATCAGTTTGGTGTAGTGAGTCAAGATGCATTTCATAAGACAGAAAGGACTGATTAGGGCCTTCTTTTGACTTTGATCACTCTACTTCCCAAACTGTTCAGTTGTTAGACAAGTAGACTAACATTTCCATGCCCCCATGTTGGTTTTGTTCTCCTGGAGTCAGAAAGATTTGAATTTAAAAAGGGCCTCATTTGAACAAGATATTTAACCTTGGTTTGTCTTAATTTCCTCAACTGTAAAATCGAGATAATAATAACTATCCTTTCAGGGTTATTGTAAGACTCAAATAAGAAAATAGTTGCAAAGTATTTAGTGCCAGGAATTTAGTAGGTGCCAAATAAATACTTTTATTGTTCCTGCTACTAGTGCTGATGGTGCTGGTGTTTGTCTTGCTACTAAAACTACAACTAACTGGCCTCTCCAGTAAACACTAACATGATTAAGAGTGAAACACCTATAATATTGTAGTCTGTAGCTTAGGCAACCCCAGAGTAGCAACATCAGAAGTTCTTAGTATTTTTATATCTAAGTTGAAAAGGGCAAACTTTGTAATATCCCAAGAAGTTCAAGGAAATTTATTTTAAAATAGGCAACAAAAACAAATAAATTTACAATGAAAAAATGAATAGATTAGAAATAGCCTAATGCATAAAATAATATTTACTTGGGAAATGTTTATTTATATAAGATAAATTTATATATATTATGTAGGAATTTTGCTTTTCCTATCAAAATAATGACATGAAATATGTCACTTTTAAGATGAGTTTCTTTTCAAAGACATGACTGGAGTCTTGCTAAGTGTTTTTTCCTAATACCAGCTTATGTCCTTCACTGGTCACAGACCACTAAAATAATATAACTTGTCTATTAAAAATGCTCACTCTCCTATTTCTCCATTTTATTCAATTCTCTATAAGAGAAATAATAGTGTATTAGAGTAGACAAGTCCTGGAATATAATTCTTGGCCTTTCTAGTATATTATGGCATGCTAATTATTTAATTTCTTTGCACCTCAAATTTCCCATTTGCAAAAATCTGTCAAAAGGGATTGTATAAGATAAAAGAATATAGCCAAAAACCTCTGAGCTTGCCAGTACTAAGTGTCAGGCTAGGGTACCTGTTCATGGGATCATAATTATTTTAGCATTGGTGTGCAGTATATGTGAAAAAATTGCACTTGTAAGGACACCCTAATATCAAATCACCATTTCTCTGGGATTCATTATAAGAGCATTTTACTGAACTCACATCTGAGATCATAGTTTGGCCAATGAAATTGAAACAGAAAAAATCAAATCCATAATATTCTGTGTAATATAAAAGAGAACGACCAAAATATATTGGACATTTGAATCCTTGCAAGTGTAATTTGTTGAACGTCATATGCCCCCTTTATAGGGATTTCTTGAAAAAAGGCTCTTTTTTTTTTTCTTTTAAACTTTCGTAAGTAACATACAGGACAGACAAATAATGTTTTTTTCCAATTCTGTATTAAAACTCCGTGTTAACATTGGTCTTCTCCTCAAAGTCTTCCCTTAGTACCCTGAAACTAACTCCCAAAGAGATTGAAATACTTCAAAATCAATTGAACAGGAGGAATTTTTTTATTGGGCATCAAAATTGCAAAATAATTCCCCATTATAAGAATTTCAGGTGTTCAGTAACCCTCAAAATTTCTCATTTCTCACCAAGGTCAACTTGGTCATGTTTGCATTTGGCCAATCAACTGATATATAAAAGAATCAAAGGTCAAGATTGTACAGGAATGACTTTGGACACTTCTGCTAGGCACATCTATTAGATATTAAAGTAAAGGTTTGGAGAAATGTATCTGCTACAAAAAGGAGTGCAAAAATGTTTTCAATATATTATTTACATGAAACCAGGCTTATTGTAGATTATTTTCTTCAGATTATTCCCTTGAAGAAGATCAAAAACCCTAACATCATAATTTTTTTTTGACTCTATAGGGACCTTTACCTTTTTCTATGAATGATGTTCATTCCCTGTAAGAATATGAAGTACACATGCATGGTGAGTAGGGTGTAGATGTGATGATTCATTGTTCCCCATTTAATTATTGGCCTAGACTGGAGAGACCTATTTTAAAAATTAGTCCTGCGCAGAAATTATCATAGGATCATAAGGTCATAGAGCAAGATTTAGGAGAGATCATCCCCTACTTCCTGGTGTGTGGGGAAGTAAAGACTATATACCTAGGTCCTGATAGATGAATATTTGTGAAGTCATCAAATTTTATCTTTTGGGTGTGGTCTTCTTTTTCAGTATTGACCTGCTCAGATTACCTTTAACTCTCAAACATATATTATTTTAACCCGAGCCTATGTTCTCTTAATTTACATTGGATCTTTATCTACTTTCATCAAAACTTACCTCTCTTGATATCCTGCTTTCTCAGAGCCCAAGTAGCTATGGGTTAATGTTAACCCCTATTATATATCAGGTCCTTGAAGCAAAGTGGTAGAAAATTGGGTATCTTATTTTTGGGGGGAGGCAGCAAGCTATTCTCACAGTACCTCTTAAAACATTGTTTAATAAAATGTTAAAATTGAAAGAGACTTTGAAATTTTTCTAGTCAAGTTTTTTTTTTATTTTGTACATGTAGAACATAATAACGAAGACATTGTAGCATATACATATATATGCACACAGACACAAAAATAGGTATGTATGTATATATTCAAGTGCTTAATAGATATAAAAATGCTAGAGAAGTGTTAGCTAATATTAGTATTAGTAGAATACATGCATAACTCTGGAATCAGAGTCAGAATCTCTGTTCAATCTCCAGTTCTGTCATTCTGCTTGTGAGACTTTCTTCAATTCCCTTAAATTCTCTTGAACTTGGGCAGAGCCAAGATGGCGGAGTAGAAACAGCTCATCCAAGCCACTCTGCCCCCAGACTCCCCCCAAACTATGTAAAAGGGGACTCTGAACAACTTCTGGAGCCCCAGCACCCACAGAATGACACAGAGAAGCTCACCTCCCGCTGAGGACAGCCCAGCAGCCCTGCAGTAAGGACCAGCACAGCAGCCTGGGAGCCGGCAGCACACAGTGTGCAGAGCGCAGGGAGCAGAGCAGATCCAAACAAATGAAAGATTAGAAGGCAATGTGAAATATCTCATGGGAAAAACAACTGACCTGGAAAATAGATCCAGGAGAGATAATTTAAAAATTATTGGACTACCCGAAAGCCATGATCAAAGAAAGAACCTAGAAATCATACTTCAAGAAATTCTCAAGGAAAATTGCCCTGATGTTTTAGATCCAGAGGGCAAAATAGAGGTTGAAAGAATCCACCGATCACCTCCTGAAAAAGATCCCATAAAGAAAACACCCAGTAATATTATAGCCAGGTTCCAGAATCCCCAGATCAAGGAGAAAATACTACAAGCAACCAGGAAGAAACAATTTCAATATTGTGGAAACACAATCAGAATAGCCCAGGACCTGGCAGCTTCTACACTGAGGGATCGAAGGGCATGGAATATGATATTCCAGAGGGCAAAAGAACTGAGAATGAACCCAAGGGTCACCTACCCAGCAAAACAGTATTTTGTTTCAGGGGAAAATATGGTCATTCAGTGGAATAGAGGACTTTCAAGCATTCTTGAGGAAAAAAACAGAATTGAATAGAAAATTTGACATTCAGACACAAGAAGGAACAGATGCCTGAGAAGGTAATCAGGGAAAAGAAATCAAAAGGAACTTATCAAAGTTGCACTATTTACATCCCTATATGGAAAAGCAATAACTGTGACTGATGATATCTTTCTCACTATGAAAATAATGGAAGAAGGGTGTGTGGTCATATAAATACATATGTGAATGTGTGTGTATATGGTTACAGTTACATATGGATAGAGGGCATAGGTTGAATCTGTTGGGAAGGGAGAATACTCAAGGGATGAAATTATGAGGTGAGAGAGGAAAGTGGCAAGAGGAGGGTAGGGTAAACTATCTCATGTACAAGAAGCAAGGGGAAGTGGTTACAAGGGAGAGGGAGAATAGGAAGGGAAAAAAAAGGCAAAACCACATTCTCATTGAATTTGGTTCAGGGAGAGAATGACATACATACTAAATGGGATATCTCAACCTGCAGCAGAATAGAGGGAAGGGGGATGAGAGGAGGGATGATGGATGGGAGGGCATCCTTGGGGGGAGGGGAGGTTGGAAGTACCCACTATAGAAGAGGGACAGGATCATGTAGGGAATGGACCAGGCGGGGGTGGGATGAGTGGGAGGGAATTGTAAGCAGCCTTGTATAATATATCTACCATGATAATGTTTTGCATAGCTAGACATGTACAACATATACTGAATTACTTATCTCCCCAGAGGGAATGGGTGACAAGGGAGGAAGGAAATGGATCTGAAATTTGAGGTCCTAACATTAAATGGTTCAAATATATATATATATATATATATATATATATATATATATATATACTATTATTAATACTCTTTTTCTTATAATTGGGAGATAAGATGTGCAGGCATTGGGACACAAAGATTCACCTTACTCTAATGGAAAAGTCAAAGGGGGTATGGGAGAAGGTATGGGAGAGAGCAGAGTGGAGGAAGTGATATCTTGTGGGACTGCTATTCTGGGAGGTTGGGTAGGGGAATAATGGGGGGAAAATGATTGTAACTCAAAATCTTGCGGAAATGAATGATGTAAAACAGAAGTTAATAAAGCATGTGTTTAAAAAAAACAGAAAAACAAAAAAAAATTCTCTTGAACTTAATTTCCTCTTCTGTAAAATAAGGGTTTGAATAGAATACTCTGAGCTTTCTCTGACTTTCAGCCCATTAATCAGGATCTCTTATGATCTCTAAATCTTATGCTTCCTGTTCTATATAACTTTATAAATTGAGGTTCAGAGAGTTTAAACATGTTATATAAGGTCACACATTGTTATTAAGTGACAGAGGCAGGAATTGTCCATAGAGGTCTAGAATACCAGTGCTGTGGTCATACCCCTGTGCCATGCTGTCTTTGCCTTACTACTTTCTTCTCCATTAGGAGATATAGGCTACCGAGGGGAATCTTGAGGCATGCCCTTTAGCCACATATGTGGATAATTAACATCATATGAAGGATTGGGGAAGGTGGTGGGGATCCACCAAAAACCAATATGTAAATCAATCTGCATAAATGTTAGTCTTTTCTCCTTCCCCAACCTTGTCACTTTATAATCCCATGTCATATGGCCGGTCACAATCTTATATTTAACAATTGCTGGTGGATCTTAATCATATGTGCATCCCAAGTGTCTACTGTAATTCCTTGTACATAATAAGGACTTTATTTTTTTTTAACAAATGCTTTAACTTCTGGTTTACATCATTCATTTCCACCAGATTTTGAGTTACAATTTTCCCCCATTTTTCCCTACCCACCACCCCAGAGTAGCCGTCCCACTAGATATCCCCTCATCCAATCTGTTGTCTCCCATATCTTCTCCCATACTCCCTTCAACTTTGCTGTTAGGGCAAGGTGAATCCCTGAGCCCCAATGCCTGGACATCTTATGAAACATTTAATTTTAAAATTTGGATTTTCAGATCCATTGCCTTCCTCCATTTTCACCCACTCCCTCTGAGATGATAAGCAATTCAGTATGTGTTGTACATGTATAGCTATGCAAACCGTTACCATAGCAGATATATTGTAAAAGACTGCTTATATTTCCCTCCCACCCATCTCACCTCCCACCTGGTCCATTCCCGACTTTGATCCTGTCCCTTTGCGAAAGTGGGTACTTATAATAGTATATAAATACTATTATTAATACTCTTTTTCTTATAATTGGGAGATAAGATGTGCAGGCATTGGGACACAAAGATTCACCTTACTCTAATGGAAAAGTCAAAGGGGGTATGGGAGAAGGTATGGGAGAGAGCAGATTGGAGGAAGCGATATCTTGTGGGACTGCTATTCTGGGAGGTTGGGTAGGGGAATAATGGGGGGAAAATGATTGTAACTCAAAATCTGGCAGAAATGAATGATGTAAAACAGAAGTTAATAAAGTATTTGTTTAAAAAAAAAAGAATATATACTTGGACCAATGAAGTATCTTCAGGGTTTTTGTAATGATCAAATAAAAGAACGTATGTTCTGTAAAAAAAAAAGTGGGTACTTCCAACCTCCCCTCCCCCCAGAATGCCCTCCCCTCCATCATCCCTCCTCTCATCCCTGTTTACCCTAATCTCCTGCAGGGTGAGATATCGCATTTAATATGTATGTGATTCTCTCCTTGAGCCAACTTCAATGAGAATATGGTTTTGCCTTTTTGCCTTCCTGTTCTTCCCCTCCCCTGCAATTACTTTCCTTTGCCTCTCCTACATGAGATAGTTTACCCTACCCTGTCTCTCCCCATCTCCTCTTGCCACTTTCCTCTCTCACCTCTTAACTTCACCCCTTAAGAATGATCCCTTCCCTTCAAATTCAACCTGTGCCCTCTATCCATTTATACCTGTAAACATATGCCCATATACCATTCTTCAATTATTTTCATAATGATAAAGTTTTCATCAGACGCAGTTATTGTTTTTCCATGTAGGAATATAAATAGTTCAACTTTGATAAGTTCCTTTTGATTACCTTCTCAGGCATCTCTTGCTTCTTGTGTCTGGATGTCGGATTTTCTACTCAACTCTGGTTTTTTCCTCAAGAGTGCTTGAAAGTAGGGGCGGCTAAGTGGCGCAGTGAATAGAGTGCCGGCCCTGGAATCAGAAGGACCTGAGTTCGGAGCCAGCCTCCGACACTTAATCCACACAAACAAACAAACAAACAAAAAACCCAGCCGTGTAACCTTGGGCAAGTTACTTAACCCCAATTGCCCTAAAGGGGCGGCTAGGTGGCGCAGTGAGTAGAAGCGCCGGCCTAGGAGTTGGGATGACCCGAGATCAGATCCGCCCTCAGAAAATGAGCACCCACACATAAATAATGGCTAGCCGTGTAACTTTGAGCAAGTTACTTAACCCCAATTGCTTTAAAAAAAACAAACAAACAAAACAAACAAACAAAAAAAGAGTGCTTGAAAGTCCTCTATCCCGCTGAATGACCATATTTTCCCCTGAAACAAGATACTCAGTTTTGCTGGATATGTGATTCTTGGTTTTAGTCCCAGGTCTTTTGCCCTGCAGAATATCATATTCCATGCCTTTTGATCCCCCAGTGTAGAAGCTGCCAGGTCCTGTGCTATTCTGATTATGTTTCCACAATATTCGAAATTGTTTCTTCCTGGCTGCTTGTAGTATTTTCTCCTTGATCTGGGGATTCTGGAACCTGGCTATAATATTCCTGGGAGTTTTCTTTTTGGGATCTTTTTCAGGAGGTGATTGGTGGATTCTTTCAACCTTTATTTCCCCCACTGGGTCTAAAACATCAGGGCAATTTTCCTTGAGAATTTCTTTAAGGATGATTTCTAGGTTCTTTCTTTGATCATGGCTTTCAGGTAGTCCAATAATTTTTAAATTTTCTCTCCTGGATCTATTTTCCAGGTCAGTGGTTTTTCCCATGGGATATTTCACATTGCCTTGTATTCTTTCATTTGTTTGGATCTGTTTAACAGCATCTTGATTTCTCATGAAGTCACTAGCTTCCATTTGCTCCAGTCTAACTCTCAAGGAATGAATCTCCTCAGTGAGCTTTAGAGAATCTTTTTTCCATCTGGCAAATTTGGCATTTTAAGGCATTCTTCTCCTCATTGCCTTTCTGAGCCTCTTTTGCCATTTGAATTAGTCTATTTTTAAGGTGTTATTTTCCTCAGTCAGGCTGTTGACTGTCATTTCATACTTTTCTTGCATCTTTATCATTTCTTTCCCCAATTTTCCCCCACGTCTATTATCTGCTTCTTAAGGTCCTCTATGCCCTGTAGCCAGCTGTATTTTCATTTGGGGCTTTTGGTGCAGGATTTCTGACCTCAAAATCCTCCTCCTGTTCCATGCTTTGATCCTCTTTGCCCCCAAAATATGAGTCTAGTGTTGAATATTTTTTTTATTTTGTTCCCTTTGCCTAGGCACATTGCCACTCAATTACTTGATTTTGGGGCTTGTTGTCACAGTAGGACTCTGCCACCAGCCATGGGAGCTTCTGTCCCAAACGGTGGGGTTTTCTCAACTGCAGGAGCTATTAGTTGGGTGGCCTCTCTGAAGCCTCCCCACACTCTGGCAAGCTGGTCACACACCTTAAGAACTCTACCCCAGACTGCAATCTAGATCCAAGAAATTTAAAGCAAGGGTGCTTACTCCCCAGTCTGATCACCGGATCCCCTTACAGTTAGCAGGCTAGGAGCTGATGTTGTAATGTGGCAATGTTGTGCAAGCTATGCCCACTGGCTCCTCAGCAGCTCCTCGCCCCCAGGGGAAGAAGCTGACATGCTCTCCCAACCAGTCCCAATGTCCATAGGGCACTGACCTCTCACTTCTTCCTAGGCATCTATGTGTTGATAATTCTGGAAATGACAAAGCTGCTAGTGTTCTGGGGTCACTCCAGCCAGGTGCTGGTCCAGCTGCCCTGGGGCTAAAACCTCAGACTCATTCAGTCCTAGCTCAGCTTCCAGAGCACTGTGCTGGCCTCTCCCTGCTAAGCTGTCCTCAGTGGGAAGTTAGCTTCTATGTGTTATTTTGTGGGTTCTGTAGCTCCAGAGATGGTTCAGAGTCCCCCTTTTACATAATTTTGATGTAGTATGGGTTGGAGCTCTGCAGAAATGCTGTTTCTATTCCCAAGGTTTTTATTTATTTATTTATTTATTTATTTATTTATTTATTTATTTATTTATTTATTTATTTATTTATTTATTTTTTTAAAGCAATTGGGGTTAAGTAACTTGCTCAAGGTTACAGGGCTAGTCATTTGATTTATGCGTGGGTGCTCATTTTCTGAGGTCGGATCTGATCTCGGGTCATCCAAACTCCGAGGCCGGCTCTCTTACTCACTGCGCCACCTAGCCGCCCCGTTAGGGCAATTGGGGTTAAGTAACTTGCCCAAGGTTACACGGCTAGGTTTTTTGTTTGTGCGGATTAAGTGTTGGAGGCTGACTCCGAACTCAGGTCCTTCTGATTCCAGGGCCGGCGCTCTATTCACTGCTCCACCTAGCCGCCCCGGTTTTTATTTTTTTTTTAATTCTTTAAGTAGTAGTTTGTGGTTTGTAACCATATAGATATTTAGTGCACTTTAGGAGCTTTATTCCAAAATTTCTCAGTCATTTTGTATTTATTTTAAAATAGATTTCATCGCACTTCTCCAATTTTGTTCTGTGCATTTATTTCATTTTTTTTCTAGCAATATGTTTAGCTCTAAGTTTTACCTTTTGGCTATTTTTCCTGTTGAACTTATCTGAATCTTAAAAGGGTCGTTGAAATCTCTTATCATTTTTCTTTTATTGTCTATTTTCTTATAGCTCAGTTAATATTTCCTTTGTGAATTTTTATGCTAAAGAAATGAATGTATAAAATTAATCCTGATATTGGTTTATTGTCTCTGGTTCCCTTCAACATAATGTATTTCCATTGTTTTGCTCACTTTTATATTTGAATGTTTTACTTTGCTTTGTTGGGTGATTGATATCGTTTTTTCTTGAAGAGGACCAAAATGACATCACTGTGCTAGAGTCAAGTTTCAAGGTGTCTGTCTGTAGCTGATCAGACCAATATGAGTTCTTAATACTCTACTACAGGTTTGGCACAAATAGTCCATATGAACATTTGGGGTGGATCATCTAAATTTGTATATCATTTGTTTCCTTTGAGGTGTATCAATTCTGCTTTGCTCATAGAACATAGCACATTCTTCTGATGTGGGCATGCCTTGCTGAGCAGTTCTGTGCCAGTGTCTCCTATGTCCCAATTGCAAAGATTTGAAAAAGAACTTGAGAATGTCCTTGTGTCACTTCTTCTGACCATCCTGTGAACACTTGCCCTCTGTGAGTTGTCCATAAAAAAAAATTCCTGGAAAGCATACATTGTGCATTTGAATAACATGGCCAGCCCCTCAGAGCTGCACTTTCTTTTTTTTTTAATCTGGGGTCTCTGAGCTTATTTATTTTTTTTAAACAAATGCTTTATTAACTTCTGTTTTACATCATTCATTTCCACCAGATTTTGAGTTACAATCATTTCCCCCCCGCCTATTTTTCCCCTACCCACCCTCCCAGAATAGCAGTCCCGCAATATATCACTTCCTCCAATCTGCTCTCTCCCATACCTTCTCCCATACCCCCTTCGACTTGTCCATTAGAGGAAGGTGAATCTTTGTGTCCCAATGCCTGCACATCTTATCTCCCAATTATAAGCAAAAGAGTATTAATAATAGTATTTATATATATTTGAAACATTTAATCTTAAGACCTCGAATTTCAGATCCATTTCCTTCCTCTCTTGTCACCCATTCACTCTGGGAAGATAAGTAATTCAGTATATGTTGTACATGTCTAGCTATGCAAAACATTATCATAGTAGATATATTGTACAAGGCTTCTTATAATTCCCTCCCACACATCCCACCCCCCACCTCGTCCATACCCTACATGATCCTGTCCTTCTTCTATAGTGGGTACTTGCAACCTCCCCTACCCCCAAGGATGCCCTCCCATCAGTCATCCCTCCTCTCATCCCCCTTCCCCCTATACTGCTACAGGTTGAGATATCCCATTTAGTATGTATGTCATTCTCTCCCTGAACCAAATTCAATGAGAATGTGGTTTTGCCTTTTTGCCTTCCTATTCTCCCCCTCCCTTGCATCCACATCCCCTTGCTTCTTCTACATGAGATAGTTTACCCTACCCTGTCTCTCCCCATGTCCTCTTACCACTTTCCTCTCTCACCTCATAATTTCATCCCTTGAGTATGCTCCCTTCCCAACAAATTCAACCTATGCCCTCTATCCATATATAAGTGTAACCATATATACACACATTCACATATGTATTCATATGACCACACACCTTTCTTCCATTATTTTCATAGTGAGAAAGATATCATCAGTCACTGTTATTGTTTTTCCTTATAGAAATGTAAATAGTTCAACTTTGATAAGTTCCTTTTGATTTCTTTTCCCTGATTACCTTCTCAGGAATATCTTGCTTCTTGTTTCTGAATGTCAAATTTTCTAAATCAATTCTGTTTTTTTCCTCAAGAATGCTTGAAAGTCCTCTATTCCACTGAATGACCATATTTTCCCCTAAAACAAAATACTCCATATTGCTGGGTAGGTGACCCTTGGGTTCATTCTCAGCTCTTTTGCCCTCTGGAATATCATATTCCATGCCCTTCAATCCCTCAATGTAGAAGCTGCCAGATCCTGTGCTATTCTGATTGTGCTTCCACAATATTGAAATTATTTCTTCCTGGCTGCTTGTAGTATTTTCTCCTTGATCTGGGGATTCTGGAACCTGGTATAATATTCCTGGGAGTTTTCTTTTTGGGATCTTTTTCAGGAGGTGATCTGTGGATTCTTTCAACCTCTATTTTGCCCTCTGGTCTAAAACATCAGGGCAATTTTCCTTGAGAATTTCTTGAAGTATGATTTCTAGGTTCTTTCTTTGATCATGGCTTTCAGGTAGTCCCATAATTTTTAAATTGTCTTTCCTGGATCTATTTTCCAGGTCAGTGGTTTTTCCCATGAGATATTTCACAGTGCCTTCTATTCTTTCATTTGTTTGGATCTGTTTAACAGCATCTTGATTTCTCATAAAGTCATTAGCTTCCGTTTGCTCCAGTCTAACTCTGAAGGAATGAATATCCTCAGTGAGCTTTTGAGAATCTTTTTCCATCTGGCAAATTTGACTTTTTAAGTTATTCTTCTCCTCATTGCCCTTTTGGGCCTCCTTTGCCATTTGAGTTAGTCAATTTTTTAAGGTGTTGTTTTTCTCAGTCAGGCTGTTGACCCTCATTTCATACTTTTCCTGCATCCTTCTCATTTCTCTTTCCAATTTTCCCTCCACTTCTCTTATTTGATTTTTAAAGTCCTTCTTAAGGTCCTCTCTGGCCTGCAACCCACTCATGTTTTCCCCTGGGGCTTTTGGAGCAGGACTTCTGACCTCACAGTCCTTTCCCTGCTCTATGGCCCCAAAATAGGAGTCTAGGGTTGCATTTTTCTGTTTCCTTTGCCTTGGCATGTTGCCACTTAATTACTTGACTTTTGGGCTTCTTGCCACACTATGGCTCTGCTGCCAGACCAGAATTTTCGTCCCGAACATGTGGGGGATAGCTTCTGTTTCTGGAAGCTGGAAATCCATCCATGGCCTCCACCCCAGATCACAATCCAGATCCAGGGAGGTTATAGCAAGAGTGATTACCCCCCAAGACTGATTGTTGGATCTCCCTCCAAATTTGCAGGCCAGGAGCTGGAGCTGCCTCTGAAAAACTACAAAATGGCGTGTTTCCTCAGTGGCTTCTAGCCCCCGGGGGAGGAAGCCGAAGCATTCCCCAAATACTGGTCCCCAAGTCCATAGGGCACTAACCTCTTACTTTGTCCTAGGCATGTCTATGTTGATAATTCTGGAGTCACCACAGCTGCTGGTGTTCTGGGGTCTCTCCAGCCAGCTGCTGGCCCTGCCGCCCTGGGGCTAAAACCTCAGCTCACGGGTACCTGGGCTTCACTCGGCTCAGCTTGGCTCCCTGTGCTCTGCGCACTGTGTGCTGCCAGCTCCCAGAGTGCTGTGCTGGTCCTTCCTGCAGGGCTGCTGGGCTGTCCTCAGTGGGAGGTTAGCTTCTCTGTGTAGTTCTGTGGGTGCTGGGGCTCCAGAAGTTATTCAGAGTCCCCTTTTACATAGTTTGGGGGGAATCTGGTGCCAGAGTGGCTTGGATGAGCTGTTTCTACTCTGCCATCTTGGCTCCGCCCCAGAGCTGCACTTTCTGAAGCAGAATTTGAAAGCCTGGCAGTTTAGTTTGAGTAAGGACCTCAGTTTCTGGTACCTTATCATGCCAAGTGATCTTCAGAATCTTCTTAAGACAGTTCAAATGGAAGTGATTCAGTTTCCTGACATGTTTCTGGGAGACTGTCCAGGTTTCACAGGCATACCCAAGCGAGGTCAGCACAATGGCTCTGTAGGCCTTCAGTTTGGTAGTCAGTCTAATACCTATTCTCTCCTGTGCTTTCAAAAAAAAAAACGTATAGAAGACTTGGTTGGACAGAATGATTGTAACTCCTTCCTTTTGGGATTTGCTAATCTGTTTCACCCTATCCATTCAGTTTTATTTTGTGTATGTGTTTGTTATTTAAATATGCTTCCCATAAGCAACATATTATGGGGTTTTATTTGTTTAATTTATTTACTTTTAGTTTACAACATTCAAGTTCACAATCCCTTGAGTTCAAATTTTCTCCCCCTCCCTCTTTTCCTCCCTCCTTCCCCCATGGCAGCATGCAATCTGACATAGGTTCTACAAAAACCTTCACATTAAACATTAGTCAAGTTGTAAAGAAGAATTATAACCAATGGAATGAACAATTACAAAGAAGGAACAAAACAAAACAAAATAAAAAAGAGAGAGAGCAAGCAGTTTGCTTCAATCTGCTTTCAGATTTTGTCGTTTTTTTTCCCTGGATGTAGATAGCCCTCTCCATCATTAGTCATTTGGAGTTGTTTTATAACCTTGCATTGCTAAAAAGAATCCAGTCTATTAAAGTTAGTCATCACAGATCAGATGGGGTTTATTTGCTTATCCAAATTGCTACTCTTTTTATTTTATTTCTTTGGGGGGGGTTGTTTAATCCATTCACATTTAAAGTTGAGTTAATTCTCAGTTTAAGTAGTCCTATGTTTCTTCAGTTATTGTATCTTAATATATTTTAAGGTGACCCTATTCCCACTGGCTCTCTTCCACTCACTACGAACCTCCGCCCCATTTGTTACTCATTTGTCTTTGGAGTTTTGCTTAATAGTTCCTTTCCCTTTCCTGATTATATCTGGTTATTTACTTCTTGCCATCTTTTCATTTTCCTCTCAAAAGGAATCCCTCTTCTTGTCCTTCATTTCAATTTGCTCTGTTCATTATTTATTTTTGTTTTCTGTATCTCTCTCTCTCTTTCTCTCTCTCTCTCTCTCTCTCTCTCTCTCTCTCTCTCTCTCTCTCTCTCTCTACTATTCATCCATTCATCCACCCTTTCTGTCTGTTCTTATTTTTCTGTCATTCTTCATAGAATACAAAATTTTGTGATTCCCATTCTGGGATCTCCTCTCTAGGCAGTTTCTTCTAGTCACTGTCTTCTTAAGCTTGCTCCCAAACCATTATTTTTCTATTGTGCCTCATTCCAAAAAAGTACCAATTCCTGTAGATGATAGAGAGGCAGCTGACTCAAGGCAGAACTGCACACATATCCCAACAATGTTCCCATTTATGTAACCCACCTGCTTTATATCTTCCCCTTGGTCACCTTCCTTCACCATTTGGCCCCAAACCTCTTCCCTGGGTCCATTGCCTCCCACTTCCCCTAGTACCAGTTGCATCTAGGAGCTCCAACTCCTCCCACTCCTGAGGTAGAATGAGTGGACTTTTGGGACACCAGATCCTAGGCAATAGCCATCACAAGATCCCCATCTAATTTTATAGACCATCTCTCCCTATTCCCAAAACAAGGTCTCTCATTCCCTACCCCCTTTTTTTCATGTTTTTTTTTTCTAATTAGACAAATGCTTTATTAACTTCTGGCTTACATCCTTCATTTCCACCAGATTATGAGTTACATTTCCCCCCCATTTTTCCCTACCCACCACCCCAGAATAGCAGTCCCACTAGATATCCCCTCATCCAATCTGCTCTCTCCCATATCTTCTCCCATAGCCCCTTCGACTTTGCCATTAGGGCAAGGTGAATCTCTGGGCCCCAATGCCTGGACATCTTATGAAACATTTAATTTTAAAATTTCGATTTTCAGATCCATTCCCTTCCTATGATCTACCAAATGCAAACCATTAGTTCAATTGGCCATGGGTCAGAATGCAAATTATCAATGGGAATCCATCCCTAGTACTTTAACAAAAATTCACCCATTCTGCTCTCCTATGACCCATTACTAAGAGTCAGAAAAATATATGCACATTTGTATCCCCAAAATAGTCTCATAACTTTAGTCTAATTTGCCTTTGTAAAAAGCTTAGTTTTTGACTTACAAGGTTCAATAAAATAATGATTTTCCCATTGTTTGAGAGACATGTAAAATCAATCTCATGAGCTTGCATGGAACAAAGCAAATCTATACATGACTGTTCATGAAAAGGTTTCCAACTGATTCTTAGGATTAATTTTCATGTCCTTCAAAACCTGAAACATTTTGGCATAGTAAATAGAGAGCTGGAGTGATATCTACGAAGTCTGGGGTTCAAATCCAGCTTTGAATACATACTGGCTATGTGATCTTGGGCAAGGAGCTTAAGATTTTAGTTTGCCAGACAACTGTCAAAGAGTATGAGTTGAAGGTGCCATTCAGATTAAGTTAAAGGAGTTGGAGAAACTGGGAAGTTCTCTGTTTAAGAAAACACAAATCTCATCTCTGTCCTCTATCAAACCTGTAAGAATTTAACTCACAATATATAGTGCACAGTGTTTTCAAATCAGCTAGCCCCTGCATGTGTGTAATAATGGCATTTCCCTTCATACCTAGATTATATGCGTTTATATGCTAATAACTTAGATTCCCTGGCTTTAGTTCATTTTTCTACAAAATAAAGATAATAATACTATGCCTACATAGTTGAATCCATCTATCAATTGTTTCAGTTTGGAAATGAAATTGAAATTATATTATTAAAGCATTTTAAATATCTATAACCTTTGAGCCAGAGATCCTACTCTCTGGACCTAAACTTAGGTCCAAAAGAGGTCAGTGACAGAGAGAATGGTCACATATTCATTAAAATATTTGTAGCATCTCTTTTTCAAGTATCAAAGTACTAGAAACAATGACAGTGCTCACTAAGTGTGGAATGAAATTGTGGTCCATAACTGTAATGAAATGTTATTGTTTTTTAAAATTTATTTGTTTATTTTTAGTTTACAAGATTCAATTCCATAGTTCCTTGAGTTTCAAATTTCCTTTCCCTCCCTCCCCCCACCCCCCACAACGGTATATAGTCCAGTATAGGATCTGCAAGTACTTTTATATTAGACATTAGTCAAGTTACAAAGGCGTATTGTACTAGATGGGATGAACAATTTTAAAGAAGAAATAAAACCAAACAATGAAAAGAAAAAGATCAAGAAGTTTGCTTCCATCAGGATTCAAGCTCGGTTCTTTCTATTTATTTCTCTGGATGTCCCATCTCTCTCCTTCATGAGTCTTTCGAGATTGACTTTTATCACTGCATTGCTGAGAAGAGTCCAGTCTGTCATAGTTGGTCATCACACATATGTTGTGTTTGTGATTGTATACAAATTTCTCCTGGTTCTACTCTTCTCACTCAGCATCAGTTTGTATAAGCCTCTCCAGGTAACTAAGAAGTCTGTCTGCTCCTTGTTTCTTATAGCACAATAGTATTCCATTACATGCATATACCACAACTTGTTTAGCCATTCCCCAATTGATGGGCACCCCTTTAATTTCCAATTCTTTGCAACCATGAAAGGAGCTGCTATAAATATGTTTGTACATATTGGTCTTCCTCCCACTTCTATGATCTCTTTGGGATATAACCCTAGAAGTGGTATTGCTGGGTCAAAGGGTATGAAATTATTTATAGCCCTTTAGGCATAATTGCAGATTGCTCTCCAAAATGGTTGGATAAGATCACAACTCTACCAGCAATGCATGTGTTCCAATTTGCCCACATTCCCTCCAGCATTTGTCATTTAATGAAATATTATTATGATGTAAGGTATTATGAATAAAACTAAAGAATTCAGAGAAGCATGGATAAACTTAAAGTGATGCAAAGTAAGAAAGACCAGGAAAGCTTTTACATTGCAGTAATAAAATAATGTAAATAATAGGAATAAAATTAACAAAAATTGAAAGCTATGTAAATATAATTATTACATTTGTCCCATAAGAAGAGATGAGGAAATGAATCTCCTCATCTTAGTAGAAAATTCTGTGGATTGGGAGAATTCTATGTACTATCAAGTTGATGTGTCCATTAGTTTGCAGAATTGTTTTTCTCTCTCTTTCTTTTTATCTTGTATTACTAGGAATGATTTTCTGGGTACTGGGAGAAGGCAAGGATTAATCTGGAAATGCAGGTGAGGTCAAAAAAATATATCAATCAAAATACTAAAAATGAAAATATACTTGGGATATCATCTATACCTCAAGTTGTCAGAAAGGCCATTTTAAATTGTTAGACTTCATACCAAATTTCAATGGGTTTCATTAGGAAATATTTTCTAAGGATAATATATGATCTAATTAATTGGTTCAAAGAAATACAAATTAGACCTGAATCTAAATCTAAATCTAAAACCCTGAACTGAGAATTTAATTAATTTCATTCAATTTCTTAGTTTATAAACTAGTGAAGTCCTTAAACTTTTTGTCAGCATTGCACTTTATGTAATAGATCTTTTAAATTTTTTCCTCTCTTAATCAGCTCCCATTTTCATTAAAATATCTGTATCTAACATTTGAAATTCCAATCATTGAAACATCTATCAAACTTACACTACTGGCACTGAACTCCATATTAGGGTGACTGAAATTTAGTAAAGGAAATTCTTATTAATTTTCTAAAATAATATCTTTAATCAGAAATTCATATTTCTTTGTCTGAAGTTAATGAAGTGCAAATCATTAGTGCAGTTTCTATGAGGGTCAGTGACCTCTCCTCTGACAGGGATTGTAATAGTAACCAGTGTGAGAGCTTATTCACAAAAAATCAGATAGGAAGGCATGTGGTGGAGCAGCACAAAGTCATCAGGAGTACTTGAAAACACCTTTTCCTTTTTACTTCAGATCTATGACTTCACTGGTTTTGGGAACTGACACTTTGGAAACTTTTTTTTATTTATTCAAGAAAGATCTATGACTTATAGTCTTAGAAAATTCCCTGGAGCACCGACTTCTTCATAGGAGGACATAAAGACAAAATATAGCAAAGGCAAGTCTTGAATATGAAGCTTCTTGATCCCAGTGCCTTAATTGTTATGTGATATTGTCTGAGAACATGATCTTTCAAATCCAGCATAACATGCATGGCAATGAATATATATGAAATGAAATTGTTATGTAAGCTGCTCTTGATTTAAAGGCAATTTGTTTAAAAATAGAAAAGTGTAATAGTGGAACAGACTCAATGTTCGAAACTGAAAAAGAATCTCAATAACCAATGTTTTATAAACTGAGGAAATGACAGAATTGGGCAAGGATTCTGCATTTGACAAAAACTGGCATAAACAAGGCAAATTCTTTTGGGAGAAAAAAGGTATAGACTAATATATTTTGCCATATAATATGCTACAATCATTTCCAAACACAACCCAAATATAAATGGACACATAATGGTTTTTGTATTTGTTTTGTTTAGTAGGAGAAAGGAAGAAGGTACCTTTCAGAAATATGCCTGAGAGCAAATGTACAATACAATAAGGGAATGAAGTATAATAAAACACAAAATAAATAATTTTGTCTACATTAAATTAAAAACCTTTTTGCATTAACAAACAGAAATAGTGGGTTTATTTTTAATAGTGGGTTCAATTTTATGTGAAATGTGATAAATTTCATTATGGATATATTAAGCTTTAATCTCCAAATGAATGTCTAGAGAAGATGTCCAATATCAGTTGGAAATAGGGATCTGGAGATCTGGACAGTTCTTAAGGTAGGAGATAGTGAGGGGAGTGATCTCTAAAAGATGACAATTGAACAGAAGGAAATAAATGAGATAACCAAAAAAAAATTAACTGTTACAAACCAGTTGTCACCATAAGAAGACTAAAATAACACATAAACTTCCTCAGTCAACAATTGTTTTATCTAGCAAAAAATATAGCAAAGTGAAAAACTAGCTTAATCTATGATCTCAGTTAGAAAACTTTACAGATCAGGATGAAAGATGAGATTCATTAACCCCTGGCAAATAATATGTGTATATACATATACATATGTATGTATGTATGCATATGTATATACATGTATATGTGTGTATATGTATGTTTGTATGAATATGTGCATGCATGTGTAAATGTATCTGTATCTACATATGTGTGTATATATGCATATACATGCATATATGTATATATGTATATGTATGCGTGTATATACACACACACATACATATGAGAGTGGTGCTTCTAAGCCAGATTAACTGAGAATTAGGAAAGAAAACAGCTAACAGCTATGAAATTTAATAGATCAGTTCATGTTTTGATAGTAACTAATTCTCATAAGTGATGATAGTAGAAATAGAACATTTGGATGCTGCTATCTAAAGACAATAAGTAGGTGGAAAAAACACAAAAATTAAATCCAAAAAAGGTCTTGAACTTAACCAAAAATTAAAGAAGTCTATTCTTGAGATAGTATTATTTTAAAATTATTCAGAGAATAATCTTCAAAACATTTCAAATTGCAAATTTGGAGAAAACACGAGGGTTCATGGGAAGCATTTAAACAAAAATTGTGCAGATTTCAAAAGCAACCCATTTACATGCTTACTTTCACACTTCCATTAATTTTTTATGAGAATGGTCTATATACAAAATCATACATATCTTTGATAAAAACATGCTGTGACAGAAAACAGCTATTTGATGATGATTTCCTACAGAACACCACATTTTTAGTCATCCATCTAATTGAAAGGTAGAGAGAATGTAAGTTCCCTCTCTGATATTACTTGGTTTTTCAAAAGCATTTAACTTGATAGAATATGCAATTTCAAAGACTCTTCTCATATATGGTTTCCCCCATGCATATATAAATAATTACACAATTCCATGACAGATGCAACTAGGAGAAAATTTGTTTACATCAGGCAAGGTACAAAGCGGAGAGATAAATGCCCAACAATGGATTCACCAGTGTCATGGAAGCCATCATGTGCAGAATTTAAAAAAAAAAAAGGAAGATTCTCTGTTTATATCAAGATTCTCTAAATTGCCTTATTTATCAATGACTTTGTATTAATTATATGGAGCCTTGAGACACTAAATAGCTTTCTTAGCAATTGAATAAAAAAACAAAAACAACAAACTACTGGTGTAGTCATATACACTAGAAAACAAAGTATTTGAAAAATGAATATAAAGGAATATTATTGTATTGTTCAGTTGTTTCAAGCACATCTGACTCTGTGATCCCATATGAGGTTTTCTTAGAAAACATTGTAAAGTGGTTTGTTATTTCCTCTTCCAGTTCATTTTACAGATGAAGAGCTGAGGCTAACAGGGTTAAATGATTTGCCCTTTGTTACATAGCTAGTGAATGTCTAAGACCAGATTTGAACAGAGGAATATGATTCTTTCTTTTGACTCAGCACTGTATCTACCATGCAACCTCTTTACCCCGCCAAATACTGTTAATATTTGTATAGTGCCTACTATATGCCAGGGACTATGTTAAGCACTTTAAAATTATCTCATTTCATACAACAGCCCTGGTAGGTAAGAGCTATAATTATTCTGATTTTGCAGGTAAGGGAACTTAGGAAAGTGGAAGTTAAATAATTTGCACAGGGTCACATAGATAGTATCTGAGGCCAGATTTGAACCTTTCTTCCTGATTTCAGGTCTGGTGCTCTATTGCTTATATATGTCTCATTCTCTCTCTCTCTCTCTCTCTCTCTCTCTCTCTCTCTCTCTCTCTCTCTGTCTCTGTCTATCTGTCTGTCTCTGTCTCTCTATTGTATATATATATATATATATATATATATATATATATATATATATGTATGCATTTACATACATATATATGTATTTACATGTATATGTATATATATAGTCTGCTTTTATGTGTTCATACATACATGACTAAGCACATATAGATTTACATATGAGCAATGCCTTAGGCTAAAATCTAAGTAGAAGCAAGTCTGGATTGCATTAGGGAAACTGTGCAGTGTTTTTGATGATCCTCAATTGTTTTCTGCTAAAAAATTCTCATTAATGTCAATATTCAGAAGCAGCTAGGTGGTGCAGTAAATAGGGTGCTGAACTTGGAGTCAGAAAGATCTCAGTTCAAATCCATCCTCAGCTACTTTTTACTTGTGTGGCCATGGGAAAGTTTTTTAACCTCTGCCTCAGTTTCCTCATCTGTACAATGGAGATAATAGCAAGACCAACCTTTCAGGATTGACAGGACAATGAGAGAAGATAATATTTGCATTTTGCAAAACTGGAAGTTCTATATGAGTGCTCACTCTTGTTATTATTACTATTTCAGGATTGATGGAGTACTACTACATGTGAATAATCAAAATTGGAGGTGTTAAAAAATAAAGAAAAACATAAATTGGTTTAAGTAGACTTCACATGATGGCTTCTCTAAAAGAAACTGATTCAAAGACCTAGGTATACATGTTCAGAAAAGTGGGCACTCAGGTAAGTAGAATGTAGTGTGTCATAGTACGTCATAGTGTAGCATTTTAGCAGTCTGATGAAAAGGGCGAAGGTCTTATATTTTTAAATAGGCAAAATAAAATCACAGAATTACAAAGGATATTATATTGATATAATATTATACTGATATACAATGATCATAATATTAAGAAAAAAAGGAAAACACATTCATGGACCATAAGGTTAAGAACCATGAAATAAAAGGACAAACTAAATGTGCTGTAATATTTTCAGTGCATTGAATGGGTGCTTTACATAAGATTTATAGGAGAAAATTGATGAGAATAAACTTAACTGGTTAGAAAAGCCTTGGGGAGCAGGGAGTGTCAGCATATGTTATATAGCAATTATGTCAAACAATTGAAATTGGGGCTACTAAGAGAAATGGGGGCTACTAAGTTATATATAAGAATTCCTATAGATAACATATTGACTTAGAAAACCACACATTAACATTACCTATGTTTTATTTATTTTGTTAATTATTTACAAATTACATTTTGATCTGGTTCAGACTGCACTTAGGAGCCTTGGCCACAAATGACCTAGGATCCATGTTTGGCACCTTTGTACTTAAAAATACATTAGAGAAGAATAAAATTAAGTGGGGGGGGCAGGCTATAACTTATATGAAAATCAAAGAAAAGTTTATGAATGGTAACATTTGATTTGGGATTTAAAAGATGGTCAGGAATTCAGTAAAAAAAGGTTTCAGAACATTGCAAACTCCTTATGGGCCAACAGTGTTATAAGGCAATCTAAAAAGCCAATACATTCTCTGGTTACATTAAGAGTCATTGCTTACAGGAATAAAAAGGTAACAGTTCTTCAGTATTCCCCTTCCATGATACCTCATCTGGAGTAATTGGCTGAGTTCTGGGAACTAATGTTTGGGAAGGACATTGATCAATTGGAAAACACACAGGAGGATTGGAAATGGTAGGTTATGGCTCTCCCCAAGTATTTGGAAATACTTATGTTTAAGAAGGATAAGATTGGCCCTACATCAACAGAATTAGGAGTAATAAGCAGAAGTAACAAAGAGTCCAATTTAGGTTCAATGTCAGGAGAATCTTCCCATTCAAAAGTGAAACAGAGCACCTGAGGAAGCAGTTGCTCTTCAATCAGAAGGAACATGATCATTTTTTAGTGCCAGAAAGAAAGTCAGAGATCTACTTCCCACCTCTCTTTTCATGGAAAAGGAAATTCAGATCCAAAGAAGTTAAATTACTTGTTCATGTCATCAAATGAGAGCTGAATTTGAACTCTTGTGTCTCTGACTTGAGAGTCAGCTTTATTTATTTATTTATTTATTTACTATACAAGTCTGTCTCACTTTAGTAGTATATGCATATATACCGATCAATATATTATATTACATATTATATATTAGGGCACCTAGATGGCATACTCAAACCAATTCTGGGCCTGGAATCAGGAAGGCTAGAATTCAAATCCAGTTTCAAACACTAGTTGTGTGACCCTAGGCAAGTCACTTAACCCTGTTTCCCTCAGTTTTCTTATCTGTAAAATGAGCTGGAGAGGGAGATGGCACATCACTCTAGTATCTTTGACTACAAAACCACCATATGGTGTCAAAAAATGTCAGAAATGAATGAAACTATGCATTTCTATAGAAATGGAAAATGATTTGGTCCTAGAGTTAAACAAAAGGTATAGAGTTGGCCATATTGCCTTCAGGCAATTGTAGCAGTCCAATCTTTATACAGAAATGAAAGCCTATCTTTTTTTTTTTAAGCAATTGGGGTTAAGTAACTTGCTCAAGGTTACATGGCTAGTCATTATTTATGTGTGGGTGCTCATTTTCTGAGGCCGGTTTTGATCCCGGGTCATCCCAACTCTGAGGCCGGCGTTCTTACTCACTGCGCCACCTAGCTGTCCCAGCCTATCTTTTTAACACTAATAATCTACTATAACACACATAAATTTCATAATGTACTTAAATTTCTGAAGAACTAAATATGAATAACATTTAGAAGGTAATGGAAAGGCATAGCAGATATGAGCAAGCTCTGTTAATACATAAGAAATAAGGACTAAGGATTGTAGGACCTTTGGATAAAATCAGCTACCATCACCATTAATGGTAGCTCAATTGTTCACCAAAGAGATATGTGATCAACATCAATTCATCTCTCTCTCTCTCTCTCTCTCTCTCTCTCTCTCTCTCTCTCTCTCTCTGTCTGTCTCTGTCTCTCTGTCTCTGTCTCTGTCTCTGTCTCTGTCTCTGTCTCTCTCTCTCTCTCTCTCTCTCTCTCTCTCTCTCTCTCTCTCTCTCTCTCTCCCCCTCTCCTTCTCTCTCTCTCCAAAACACATGGGATACCGAATAGACAAGCTATGTGCTCTACTGGTATTTGTGAGATGTCAAGAAAAAATGGCGATGGATCTTAGCAGGTTGACTGGACCTCCAATGATGAACTTGTGGGAGAACACAAATGAAAGTCATGCAAGACAGTAAGATTATGATCTTCCTTGTTGGAAGGATTAGCTACTTCTATGAGATCACAGCCCGTTTGAATAAAATGATTGCATATGGCTTGGGAGGAGATTTAAATCAGTTGGATGCAAAAATAAATATTATCTATATATTTTTCCACTGTATGTGTATATTTTTCATTTAAAAATACACTATATAGCTCCATAAACAAACATCAATTTTAATGCAATACATTCTATTAAATTCCACTAAAAATTAAGGAAAGGAGAAACATGCAAAATGATATAACAAATTATAGTTTATTATCCATTCTCTTTATTGCTTTTATATTGCACTTTTCCCATTAGTAGGAATTGTTCAGAGGGGCAGAGTCAAGATGGCAGCAGAGAAGCAGGGAAGCTCTGTGAGCTCCCCCATAAACACCTCAGATAACAAATAAAATATGACTCTAAAAAAACTTTAAAGCAACAGAACCCACAACATGACAGAGAGAAACAAATCTCCCACTGAAATCAGCCCAGCAGGACAGCAGAAAGGGTCCAGGACAGCAGAAAGGGTCCAGCACAGCATACTGGGAGCAGAGCCCAGCCCCATATGAGCCCCTGCTTTTAGGCTCAGGGCAGCTGTGACCAGCCATGCCTGGAGGGACTTCTGGAGAGTGGATCACAAGCAGCAGCGGCAGTTTCCTGAATTATCAACCCACAAATGCCAAAGGTAAAGTAAAGGGTCAGTAAGGACTTTGGGAACAGGGGGATAAGGATTGTGGTCTGGCCTTTGCTCTCAAAGGGAGAAGAATATGAGGTGCAACTGTGCGGCTGCTTCAGAGCTCCTGGCCTGCAGACTTGAGGGGGACCAAGTTGAACCATTTTGAGGGGTAATCACTCTTGGATTTAACCTGCTTGGATCTGGATCACTGTCTTGGGTGGAGGTCCTGGGGTGTGTGACAAGCTGCCAGAGTTTGTGGAGGCTTCAGAGAGGGCACCCAACTAATAGCACTGACAGCTGCAAAACCCCCAGAAGTTTGAGACAAAGCTCCCCTCTCTAGAAGCAGAGTTCTCCTGTGGCAAGAAGGTCAAATGTCAAGTAATTGAGGGGCAACATGAGCAAGCAAAGGAAATAAAGCAAGCACAGTAATCCAACTTTGGGTTCCATTTTGGGGACAAAAAGGATCAAAGCATGGGACAGGAGGAACACAGTGAAGTCACAACTCCTGCATCAAAAGCTCCCAAGAAAAATATGAAGGATTTTGAAAATCAAATAAGAGAAGTTGAGGAAAAATTGGGAAGAGAAATGAGAATGATGCAAGAAAATCATGAAAAGAGAGTCAACAAACTGACTGAAGAAAATGAAACCTTAAAAAATAGACTAACTCAAATGGCAAAAGAGGCTCGAAAAGCCAATGAGAAGAAGAATGCCTTAGAAAGCTGAATTTGCCAGATGGAAAAAGAATCTCAAAAGCTCCCTGAAGAGAATCATTCCTTTAGAATTAGATTGGAGCAAATGGAAGCTAATGACTTTATGAGAAATCAAGATACCTTTAAACAGATCCTAATAAATGAAAAAAATAGAAGGCAATGTGAAATATCTCATTGGACAAACCACTGACCTGGAAAAAAAATGATCCAGTAGAGGTAATTAAAAAATTATTGGACTATCTGAAAGCCATGATCAAAAAAAGAACCTAGAAACCATCCTTCAAGAAATTCTCAAGGAAAATTGCCCTGATGTTTTAGAACCAGAGGGCAAAACAGAGGCTGAAGGAACTCACCAATCACCTGTTGAAAAAGATCCCAAACAGAAAGCTTCTAGGAATATTATAACCAGGTTCCAGACTTCCCAGAGAAAGGAGAAAATATTACAAGTAACCAAGAAGAAACAATTTGAATGTTGTGGAAACACAATTAGGATATCACAGGATCTGGCAGCTTCTACCTTGAGGGATCAAATGACTTGGAATATGATATTCCGGAGGTCAGAAGAGCTGGGATTAAAACCAAGAATCCCTATCCAGCATAACTGAGTATAATGTTTTAAGAGGAAATGTGGTCATTAAATGAAATAGGGGACTTTTAAGCATTCTTAATGAAAATACCAGAGTTGAATAGAAAATTTGACATTCAGATACAAGAAGCATGAGAAGCTAAACAGGGAAAAGAAATCATAATTGATTTAAAATTTCAAACCTATCAAAACTGAATTATTTACGTTCTTACATGGAAAAACAAAAATTGTAATTTATGAAACTTCTCAATATGAGGATATTTGAAGGGAATATAAATGAATATATATATGTATATATACATATATATATATGTCTACTTATATGTCTATATAGGAGGGTATATAGGCATATGAATACATATGTGACTATGTGTGTGTGTGTGTGTGTGTGTGTGTGTGTGTGTATACAGGTATACATAGACAGAGGGCACAGGAACAATTGAATAAGAATGGATGATACATAAAAGGTAAAATTGAGAGGTGAGAATGGAATATAATGAGAGGAGATGGAGAGAGAAAGAATGGGGTAAATTATCTCATATAGAAGAGGCAAGGGAAAACTGTTACAATAGAGGGGAAGAACAGGAAGGCAAAAGGGAATGGGTAAACCTTACTCTCATTGAATTTGGCTTAGGGCGGGAATGACATATACAGTAAGTAGGGTATCTTGCCCTACAGGAGGGTAGTGGGGATGCTGGAGGAGAGGGCAGGTTGGGGGCGAGGGTAGTTAGAACTATACTCTTTTGAAAAGGGACAGGGTCAAAGTAGAGAATAGAACAAGTTGGGGGTGGGATAGGATGGAGGGAAATACAGTCCGTCTTTCACAATATATCCACTATGGAAATGTTTTGCGTAGCTACACACCTAAAATCTATATTTAATTTATTATCTTCCCAGTAAGGGTGGGTGATGAGGGAGGAAGAGAAAGAATCTGGAATTCAAAGTTTTAAAATCAAATGTTTAAAAATTATATTTTTATTATTATTACTTACACACAACTGGGAAATAAGATATACAGGCACTCGGGGATGGAGATCCATCTTGCCCTACTAGAAAGTCAGAGGGGAAATGGGGGAGGAAATAGGAGAGAGCCGACTGGGGAAGGGGGTATACAGTGAGATCACTGTTTTGGTGTGGTGGGTAGGGGAAAGATGGGGATAAATGATGTGTAACTTAAAATTTTGTGGAAATGAATGATGTAAACTAAAAATAAACATAAAATTTAATTAAAAAAGAAAAAAAAGAATTGCTTAACACATATACTATTTTATGATTATCAGGAGAAAGTGGAGGAAGGACAGGTTTAAAAAAATTCATTAGTTTAAAAATCATCTAGTTCACCTAGAAATAATTTGACTAATTTACTAATAAATTAACATTTGGGAGTGATAAAATAATTAAATATTAAAGAGATGAGTTGGAAGTTCCATTATCTACATGATAATGAGGGAACGAAAAAGATGAAAATGTTTAATCCAAATAAACCTTCAACCACAGTTGAACTCTATCTTTGAAATATAAAACAGACACTATATCCATTAGGTTACAAGGGCTTGGCTAACATCCATGAGATACTGTAGGACTACAGGAATGTAATAGATATACATACACATATAGCAGGCATAAAGTGAATTTAAGTTCAAAGAAAGTACATCTTTATTTCATTTGTATCCATTGAAAGCAGTTTGTATTTTCTTTTTAAGTTAAAGTTAATACTGAAAGAAAAAAAATAAATCAGAACTGTCCACCATGCTGAGAAAATAATTGTTGGTACTAAATTGTAATCCCAACCAATCATTTTTGTTAGTTTACTTAATTTTATTCTCATCTATAAAAAGAGAATAGAAATGTTCTGCCCTATATGCCTGATTGATTCTTCTATTCATATATTGCTAGTATTATATTATTATTATTCCTGTGTTTTAGTGGTTGAGGAAATTCTATCCAATAAAGAATAGTACCTATTCTGCCACTTACAGTTTTAAAGAATTGTCTGTGACATGTTCAAAGTAAGTAAAGTCAATAAGCATTTATAGAGCACCTAATATGGGCCAAAGAAAAACAAAAACAAACCAAGTAAACATTCCCTTCTCCCAATGATCTTACATTCCAATGAGGGAGACAATATGCAAACAAATATGGATAATAACTATGTATGCATGTAAAATATACAGAACTAGTTAGAGATAATAGTAGAGCACTAGCATTAAGGGGCATGGGGAATGAATTCTTATAGAAGGTATAAGTGGAACTTGAAGAGATTCAGGGAAATCAAGATAGATGAATAGGGAGAGAAGTCAGGACATGGGACATCCAGTGAAAATGCAAAGAGTTGGTATATCTTGGACTAGGAAAAGCAAGGAAATCAATGTTTTCACTAGATAGAGTAAATGTTGTTTAAGAAAGTATAAGACTCAAAAGGTAAAATGAATCTTCTCTTTGTTCTCTCTTCCTATCAGTCTGATCATTTATTCTTAGGGGAATACTTAGGACTGGAAAACTAGATTTGCGAATTATCTGCATTGAATGCTAATTCAAACCACTGGAACACATAAAATCACCAAGAAAAATAGTATATATAGAGAAAAAAAGCATAGGACAGCAGAGTTCTGGGGACCTCCCATAGTTAGCAGAAATGACTTGGATGATGATCCTGCTAAGAAGACTGGGAAGGAATGGTCAGACTGTTGGAAAGAGAACTAGGAGAAAGAAATGATGCAAAAATGAAAAGAAAAGACAGTAACAAGGAGAAGGTGGTGATCAAAAGGATGCAGAGGCTAAGAAGTGTAAGGATTAAGGAAAAGCCACTAAATTTGGCAATTAAGAGATTACGGGTAACTGTGCAGAGAGTCACATACCCCTTTCATGTTAGAAGCAAAACTTGAATTCTGAATTTCCTGACTCTGAGACTGACTCTCTCTCCATTATACCCTATTGCCCTCCAGTGACAATGATTGGCAATCATTTGGTATGTGTAAAACTGCCTCTCCATTATTCATGCTTTCATTCTAATATTGAGGTGCCTCAACTATTGCCATTTGTAGTAATGGAATTATACTAACCCTTCTGCAACTAATACGGAGATTTAACCTCCCTCCTTGGTATTGTACTAACACAGAGTTAAGTGACTTCTGCTCTAGGGCCAAAGGTCTCAGGTTTAGATTATCTGCATTTTCCTGCTTGATTTTAACAAAGTAGCCCTCACTTTGAAATAACACCAAGGATGCAAATGAAACATTGGATGTAGTATTTTCTTTTGATTTTTTACATTTCCATATGGGTGGAGGAAGAAAGGAAATGAAAGCAATGGTTATTTTTCAACTCGTTATTCAAGGTTACATTTCTTAAGCTGGAATTAGTAATGAAGGAATTTTGAATTCTTTTAATATAGTGGAGTGCTAGAGCTCCAAAGAGCTATTGTGTAGTGCCAATAGCAAAGGTTAGTTATGTGGGCATCCTTCTTTCTCTCTACCTAATTGAAAATCCATTCTTCAAGGACAAGCTGAAGCCCCACCTTTTCCATTAAGCTTTCAGTTATTGGAATAACTTGGCTATATGTTCTTAGTGAGTGAAAAGAAACCAGATTCAAAGGACCTCAGTCCAAAGCAAGTGTATGGCACTCACTCATTTTGTAAACTACAGAAATTATGTTTAACCCCCCCCCCCCTCTCTCTGTAAAAACGGAGATAGTAATTGTCTTAACTCAGGATTACTAAGAGAATCAAATTATAAAATAACAATAGTAGAGCCTATTGAGTTCATTAATCAATCACCATACCCCACTTAAAGTAATTAATAACATGCCATGCCCTGATAGCTTTGTTAAGTAAGGACACTTCTACTGGGTCAATCAATCAAAGGAAGGGCCTAAATGTGAACAAAGTGTACTCATCTCAATTGAATTAAGCACTAAGAGACATTTTAACTAGGTATGATTATAATTCTGTTGGGATTGGTTGAGACTTGGGCATGCCATGGAGTGCTTGTATAAAACCAGCAATTAACTTGCAATTGAGTGTCTGGCAATGGAGAGATTAGAGTAGCCCTGGCCAAGCCCTTTAGAGCAAATCAATTGGAGGAAGATAAGGAAATGAACATTTCCCCAGTTCCCTTGACCAGAGTAAGACCTTGTGAATTTTGAAAGGGAGAGATGTTATTGGTGCTGACAGGCTTGAGGGACTCCATCTGGCACAAGAGAAGCATGTACTATGGTTGATTGGGAGGGGGGAGCATAAAGGTAAGGGTATGATGCATTTTACTTATCGTTATAAGTTGAGGAGTTGAAGTGAATGCTGAATGTATGAATGCAAGATTACAGACAAGAGCATAGGGAATGAGCAGCAGATGTGTGGGAATGAGAGATTTGAGAAATAATTTTGAAACCCATTCTGTTCTCTTGCTTTTCGTTTGGTATTTAGACACTCCTTCCCCACACCTAAACCCCCCAAAAGAATCCAATTCCTTACTTCCAATTTTTCCTATAGAGAGCATAAGGAACCTGGGAGGAAGGGGAGTTACAGGTTCACTGGAACATGGAATTTGAAGACTGTTCCTTTAAATGCTTATTCCTGTGTCAAGAGCAATTCATGGGTACAAAGATAGAGTCTAGATTAATGATTTCATTACTGAAATTCCCAGGTGAGGAAACTCCCTCTAGAATTCAACTTGGTACCTTTTTTGGTAACTTATAATGGTAGAGTTACCCAGGTCACTAGAAAGATGTATAATTTTCCTAGGGGATAGAGGCAGTGTGTGTCAGACTCAGGACAGCTGCCTAGGTCTTTCTAGCTTCAGGGTCAGCTCTCTATCCATCTCTCTGCGTCATATCTGCCTGCAAGTAAACCTTGGCTATCTGTGAGTTTATTAATGTGAGATATGATGCTAGAGGGTGGAGGGGCAAGAGAAGACAATGCAAAATCTTACAGGGCCAGGAAAAATTTCTTCCCTCAGCAAAAGCTGGTAAAGAGGGCTAGAACCCATGAGAGAGAAGAGGAGTGTGGAGGGGAGAGAGGAAGGGAAGGGAAAGGAGAGGAGAGGGCAAGGAAGAGAGGGAAAGAGAATTGGGGAGAGGGAAAGAAGGAGGAAGTGGAAGAGAGAGACACAGAGAGACACAGAGAGAGAGAGAGACAGAGAGAGAGAGACAGAGAGAGACAGAGAGACAGAGAGAGAGAGAGACAGAGAGAGAGAGACAGAGAGAGAGAGAGAAAGAGAGAGATAGAGAGACAGAGAGACAGAGAATATGTAATAAAGATTATTTTGAACTTGCATTCATTTCCTTTGAAATCAGTGTGATACTGAAACAATATGGGTAAACCAAGAACTGCTCATGCTCTTGTAAAAGAAAAAAGCTACGTTTAGCCTGAGGGTACCTGACTATGTAGATCCACCCAGGGCTGCCTATTTGAAAACCTGCCCTGAGGAGAGAAGCAGTTTCAGGTAAGATATTTGACCAAACTGCTGCTGCTAGCCAACTAACTGCCCTAATTTTAGGCAACTAATGGACTTGTTTATGCACTTCCAACCTACTGGATGTAAACAAGATTTCTTATTAAATTATTGATGAAGTATCAAGAAGTCTTAGACATATCAATCAGTCAACAAGCATTTACTATGTGCCATGATGGTACCTGGGGATACATGAACAAAGAATGAAATAGAATGTTAGATTTTGAAGGTAATTTAAGGTCCAAAAGTGAGGAAACATTCTCAGAGAGTAAGGTTACATAGGTAACAGAAGAGCTGAGACTAGAATCCAAATTGCCCAGTACCAGGGTTCTTCCAAACATACAAAACTGTATTCCAAGATCACACTCCTGTGGCATTCATCTCTCCCTGTTTTGGGCTCCTTTAAGCAATCACTCTGTTATGGAAATGTTCGTTTTATTCTGCAAATTAAAAAATACTTAAAAATTACTGCTAGAGTATGCAGTAAGAGATAAACAAGCACTTACTGAAATACATGCACACAAATCTAAAGACATATGAAGGTAACTGAAAAGTGAACCAAACCATCCTCACTTTCTTCCCCCAACTAGTCTTCTGATATGCAGTGTATACCTTTCTTTAGCAGGTAAGATAAAGGAAATTAAGAAAGAGGGAACCATAGTAACAGAAAACTTTAAGAAATATTGCAGATTTAGGCCTATCTACAAGACTTACAAGGCTGGCAAAATATACTTTGAACTTAATCTTCACATTAAACAGGAAACACAAAAGACAAACAGGGATTTTTCACTCTAGGTAAAAGTCCCTCAAATTTTTTCCTATGCTTTTTTATAGAAAGACTAAAATCATTACTACATCTTTGTCCCCCTAAACAGTATGAACAGAGATGATGAGATGCTTACAGAGCACTTTCAAGGAAATGATATTTAATAAAAATCTAAATCATCCTGTTGTTAAATGCCATTCACTCCAAGTCATTTGGTGAGACCATCATTAATTGCTCAGCTGGCAAAAAATAATTATTTTTAGCCTCTTTTTTTCCAGCAGCTCAGCAAAAGGAAAGTAAAATTTGTCTCTGCAGAACCAGCAAGGAGAGGTTTCTTTGTAGTCAGCATTTAAGGTGACTTCTGATCTGTTGATGAGACACACTTCTCTGCAAAAAAAGAGCATATGGCTTTTTTCCCTTACCCTTTGCTTACTTTACAGTTCATTCATAGAAGAAGAAAAAAGAGAGACTCCACAACAGCATAATTTCATCCTTGACACTTTTTTTTTTTCTTTGCTAGCGGACTCCAGCAAAAATGACACTGGCGCAATGGGATTTCACTTTCTCCTTACAGAGCAAAGATGTTGCTGATTGCACAGATGTGAAGCTGAAAATGGAGCGATAAAGATTTAAAGGAACATCAACTCAAAATTAGATTTTTTTTTTTATTTTTGGGGTGGTGTTTTTAGATCAAGTGACATATTATAGCTTCTTTTGCACTTGCCAATCCCAAGTTTCTCTGTAATGATTATTGTCATTGTAAAGGCATTATTATAAAATCTAGTTTCCTTATAATACATGGCCTATATATCTCCTTGGCATTCCCCAAACACACACACACACACACACACACACACACACACACACACACACACACACACATCCTTTTTTTTCAAATACTTTATTAACTTCTGGTTTACATCATTCATTTCTGCCAGATTTTGAGTTACAATTTTTTCCCCATTTTTCCCCTACCCACCCCACCCAGAATAACAGTCCCATAGGATATCCCCTCATCCAATCTGCTCTCTCCCATCTCTTCTCCCATACTCCCTTCAACTTGTCCAATAGGTCGAGGTGAATCCCCACACCCTAATGTCTGCACATCTTATTTCCCAATTATATGCAAAATGGTATTAATCATAGTATTTATATATTTTTAAAATTTTTGATTTTAAAAGAAAGATAAGCTGGTATAAGAGGTAGATGCTGTATATATGTAGCTATGCAAAACATTACCATAGTATATATATTGTATAAGACTGACTATATTTCCCTCCCTCCCATTCCACCTCCCACCTGGTCCACTCCCTACCTTGCTCCTGTCCCTTTTCAAAAGTGGGTACTTCCAAATTCCCTCCCCCCCATCCCACCCTCCCCTTCACCAACTCCTCCCATCCCTCTCCCCTGATGATCCTGTAGGGTGGGACACCCTATTTAGTATGCATGTCATTCTCTCCCAGGTCCAAATTCAATGAGAATAAGGTTTTGCCTTTTTGCCTTTCTGTTCCTCTCCTCCCCTGCAACCACCTTACCCTGCCTCTTCTACACAAGATGGTTCACCCGATTGTCTCTCCCCATTTCCCTCACCACATTCCTCTCTCACCTCTTAACCTTTCCTTTTAAGTACCATCCCTTCTTATTGAATTCAACCTGTGCCCTCTATTTATGTATACCTGAAAACATATATACACACGTTCACATATGTATTCATATGCCCATATACCCTTCTTCGACTATTTTCATACTGAGAAAAGTTTCATCAGTTACAGTTATCGTTTTTCTCTGTAGGAATGTAAATAGTTCAACTCTGATAAGTTCATAATGATTTCTTTTCCCTCTTTACCTTCTCAAGCATCTCTTGCTTCTTGTATCTGAATATTGAATTTTCTATTCAACTCTGGTTTTTTCATCAAGAATGCTTGAAAGTCCTCTATTCCACTGCATGACCATATTTTCCCCTGAAATGTGACACTCAGTTTTGCTGGGTAGTTTTAATCCCAGCTCCGTTACCCTCCGGAATATTATATTCCATACCCTTCAGTTCCTCAGTGTAGAAGCTGACAGATCCTGTGCTAATCTGATTGTGTTTTCACAATATTGAAATTGTTCCTTCCTTGCTGCTTGTAATATTCTCTCCTTGATCCAGGAATTCTGGAACCTGGCTACAATATTCCTATGAGTTGTCTTTTTGGGATCTTTCTCAGGAGGTGATTGGTACATTCTTTCAACCTCTATTTTGCCCTCTGGTTCTAAAATATCAGGGCAATTTACCTTGAGAAATTCTTGAAGGATGGTTTCTAGATTCTTTCTTTGATCATAGTTTTCAGGTAGTCCAATAATTTAAAATTATCTCTCCTGGATCTATTTTCCTAGTCAGTGGTTTTTTCCCATGAGATATATTTCACATTGCCTTCCATTCTTTGATTTGTTTGGATCTTCTCCCTGCCAGGCTACCAGGCTGTCCTCAGCGGGAGGTTAGCTTCTCTGTGTCATTTTGTGGGTTCTGGAGGTCCAGAGTTCCCCTTTTACATAATTTTGAAGTGGTTTGGGCTGGAGGTCTTTGAAAGTGCTGTTTCTACTCTGACATCTTGACTCCACCCCCACTATCCTTCTTTTTAAGTGTATTTTTTTTCCTTCTATTGAATTTTTAACAGTCCCCAGAAGCAGGATAAAGCAGGGCATCTCCTGGATTCCAGTCAGAATACCTGAGTTCAAATCCAGGATCAACTGCTTTTTAGCTGTGTGAATTTAGATAACTCTCTTCACCTTTATAGATCTCAGATTCTCTGCAAAATGCAGAAATTAGACTAACTGATAAACCCTTAGGGTCCATTCTAGATTTAATAAAACAGATTTTGTTGCCTTTCATTTTCATATTCTTATCCATGTTTTGTGTATTCTCACACACTCAAATGGATTTATGACCACATCAATTTGGGAGTTCCCACCAACTACACAGATGATAACCTTTATATCCTGAGGTTTTTGTCTAAGACCTCTCTTAGTTTTGCCAGAAGGCTTGCACACTTTCTCCTAACATTTTAAAGTCAAAAGTGGAGTGTTCCAAGTGATCATCTGTCATCTTTCACTCTTGCCAAATTACAATCCCATTTTCCTTTCTGTGCTACAATTCATCAACCTAGTAATAATATCAATGAAATATTTGTTGAATTAAAAGAGAATAGCCATAGAGGCACTTTATCTCCAGACTCCTGACTCCAAGAGGGCAACAAAGTTGGATTTCCAATTCTGAATGCATAGGGTAAGGGGGATTCACTGGAAGAGGAGTTTCCTCTTGCAAAAAGTTAGAGATGTTACAAAATCAGGGTGCCTAGACACAGCTTATAATGCTGCCCACAGTGTAAGATTATTGACTCCAGAGTCAGAGGCCTTGGTTTAAATCTCACCTCTGACATTTTAATACCTATATTACTTTGAACAATTGACTTAACTCTCAGGAACTCAGTTTCTTCATATGTAAAATAAAGTGGGTAGACTATATGGCCTCTGAGTTCCCTTTCAGTTCTACAGTTTTGATCTTCTGATCCCTGCTGTCACTTATGGCTTCAGAAGAAGCCACTACTGTTAAGGTGAAAGACATTGATTCTTGAAGCTTAGAACTTAGAATGCATTTTCTCATGGAAACAAATAATAAATGCTATTTAGGAAGAATTAAAATAGAATGATTAATACTATACTTCATGTACATTAGGGATTATGTAGACTTTTGTGAAATAATTTGGGAACCTGTTTAAAGATTGTTTCTATGGGGAAAATGCATTCCTGAATTTTGGGAACATAATATATTTGTATATTGAGGACTATAACTACCTGAGACTAAATGTAGCATTTTTCCATTTGTTTGTACCTTTAAAACAACCTACTGACTTTAGAGATCCCCAGACTTTTCAATCACTGGCTGTTCAGACTGCTATAAAATCTTGAATAAATTATAATGCTATAGAGTTGGAAAAAACTTTAGAAATGACATCCAACTTCCTAATTTTTCTAGTTAGGAATCTGATACTCAAGCCAATTTACTTTCTTCTATTCCCCTGAATAAAGTAATATGCAAACTATCTCCCTTTTTTTCCCTTTCATTTCAAGCTATGCATGGTCGTGCCCATCTGTCATCTATAGACAGGGTCTCAGAGGGCATTGCCAGGGTCATGGAGAGGACATGAAATGCTGGGAAAGGGACAGTAGGTTAGGAATAGAGTGAGGCCCCCACTGAGAGGCCAGCTGATGGGGAGAGAAGGATAACACATGTCAAAATTTGACAAATGACTGATTTTAGGAATCAAAGAGAGAAAAAAGTCCCAGTCTGAAGTTTAGTCATCATGTTAGAATTTGTCATGGTGTGGTGAAGAACAGGAGTTGTTTTCCCTTCCCAACATCTTTTTTTTCCTCAAAACATTTTTATAATTTCTTTTATTTTTAATTGATCCTCAGTAGAAACAAAAGTTACTTAAGTTATCTAAAGATGCAGAAATGTCTCTCTCTTTTTCCTTCTCCTTGTTTTGATCTGGAATTATGAGCAGGTGTGTCAGACAAGGCCTACAGCTTGAACAATGGCATCCTTGTCAATGCCAAATGTCTTCAGTAGCTCAGCCGACTTCTTGCTTCTTGGGATGGTGATGCCAGGTTCCCCCACCATGGCAGCAACCACAAGTTCTCCTATGCCACTCTCATAATAATGATCTTCCATGGTCAAGATGTGGCCATGGGTTGCGTGGGCACTGTCTAGGACAAGTTCCTTGTCCAGAGGCTTAATTGTAAAAGGATCAAGCACCCAGATATTGATCTTTTCTTTATTTCAGCTTCTCTGAAGCTGCCAAACCTTCATGGAGGGTCACTCCAGCTCCAATCACAGTCACTTAGTCATCCTTGCTCTTCAGAACCACCTTAGCCTGGCCAATCTGGGAGTTTTCATTGTTGTTGTAAATTACTGCATTGTCTGGATGGCTGGTCCTTATGAAACAGATGCCCTTCATGTTGGCAGCTAACTCAGCTGCTTTATCAGTAGTCACAAGATCACTTGGGTAAAAGACTGTACCATGGGGACTGCTCTGGAACATGGAAAGATCTTCAAGGGCCATCTGAGAAGGACCATCTTAACTGATGGACACTCCACAGTGTAAGCCACACAGGTCGATGTTGCTCTCAGAAATGACTTCCATGTGGATCTTGTCACAATAGTTGCTGAAAAAGGCAGTGAAAGTGTTGCAGAAAGGCAGAGTCCTGTCCTGTGTGCACACCCATGGCAATGCTCACCATGTTCTGTTCTGCAATGAAACACTCAATGAATTTATTGGGATGCTCCTTCTTGAAGAGTTCTGAAAAGGTGAACTTTTCGATGTCCCCATCCAAGGCAATCACATGGTCACTGGAGTTCCCCAGTTTGGCCAGAGCCATGCTACAGACTTTGCCAGTGGCTAGAGTCTCTCCAAGTTTGTAATTTCAGAGAGATAGCATCTGCATGTTGGTGATGTTCACTGTGGGGGCATCCTCTTTGGGGAGGGTAGTTAGACTCTTCTTCTTACTTTGGATTTGGCTGCATATTTCCTCTATGAGCTGTTCTGTCATGTTTTTGGAAAGGGGCTTCCCATTCCCAGCTTCCTTATCTTCCACACCTGAGATCCTCTGCCCATGTCTTTACAATAATAGCCAGTGGCTTGCCCTTGACCTGTTTGAAGACCTTGCATAGCTCTTCCATATTGTGCCTATCCATGACCATGATGTTCCACCCAAAAGATTCACAATGCTTTTGGTACACTTCCACATGGTGCTACAGTGAGGCAGGGTCACTCTGGCCCAGCTGGTTGGTTAATGTCAAAGATGGAAACTAGGTTATCCATCTTGTAGAATCCAGTGAAGGCCATGGCCTCCCACATGGAGCCTTCAGCCACCTCCATGTTGCCCAGAAAACAATATACATGGTAAGTGGTTTTGTCGAAGTATTTGCCTTGTGTAGTCCATTTCACGTGCTGCTCCAAGCCCTTCACTCAGGGAACCAGTAGCCACATCTGTAAAAGGCTTGTTTAGGGACTGGGTAGCCATCTAGGACAGAGGCAATCTTCCTCAAGTTCAACAGTTTAGCCTCTGGCAGAAAGCTAACCATAGACCAGACCACATATAAGATAGGAGCAGCTGTATGACCCTTGACGAGCATGAAATGGTCATTGCTTTGACCCATGGGATCCTGGAGTTTGTATTTCATGGTGTGGAAGAAAAGGACCTCCATGATCTCTGCTTCACTGCAGCATGATTTGGGGTGGCCCTAACTAGTTGCAATGGTGACTTGGATGGAGTTGATGTGCAGCAGGTTGATGGTGTCCTTCAGCACCTGCAGTTTCTGTTGGTATGGTTTATGGTAATCTTAGATGGCAAAGAGGTTTTGGCATGGATCTTGAGGCAGTAGCAGAGGGAGCAGCAACATGAGCAGAGAAGGGGAGCTGAAGAGGAAGGAGAAGGAAGAGGAGACCCTTCCCAACATCTTGAGAATGTCCGCAGGACTAGAAAGAAGTAAAGAGCATAAATGGGAAGAAAAAGGTTTTATCTCAGGTGGCAGGAGGTTATAAGCTGGTAGTGTGGAACAATGGAAAAAAGACTAAACTTAGATTACTCATTGTGTGGTATTAATAATGTCATTTTACCATGAGTAGTGTTCATAGTCATAGTGAAGAAGGAAAAAAAAAGTTGACCTAGAGAGTCAATAGGTTCTTTTCAAGATTTCAATCTTAGGACTGTACTATCTAGAGAAATATGATGGCATTTTAAAAGTTTCCCCTAGGTTATGTTCCACAAATTTGAGGTGGAGAAAAGTACCATTTAGCTAGGGTATGGGAGACAGTTTTGTTTTATTATTCCCCCCTCTGTGGGCCCTGCCCAAGAAATCACTAGAAATGAGGAATTTATTATTTTTCTTGACTCTTTAGGGAAAGGTATGAGTAGTGGGAGTGTGAGGTGTGTGTGTGGGGGGGGGAGGCAAAAGACCTAGAAATACATGTTCTCCAGAATAATGCCACTAAGACCCAAACAATATGAAATGCACTTACTCTGTAGCCACACAAATGATGTTATTTACATGAGACAGTGGGTTGACAGAAAGGTCTCTCCAGCCTTTATTGGAGATTAGGGTTGTTGAGGGCTGGAAATGCTTCAGTTAATTAAGTCTCTGACTGGCAGTATGGAATTGTTTTCCTCATAACTTTCAGTTCTGGCTATGATGTTTCGAAGCTAGCCAAGACTTGCCTAGAAATAAGGGGCTAAGAGATATGCCATTTAGCAGGCCTTTCAATGATAACAATGTCTAGGAATTTCAGACAGGTTCTCACTCTCCCTGCCATGAGACATGGGATCCTTCCTTCCTTTTCCACAATATTCTTGCCAAAAACTCATAATGGCAGATAAGTATTTGGGAACCAATTAGAATCCCTTGTTTATATTAAGATTCAGTTCCAGTATCAAGTTCTGTATGAAGCCTTTCCTCCTTTCTAATTCTTACAGTCCCTGTCTAATTACCTCATATTAATTTATATAGATTTACATATATTTATATAAAGATTTGCTTATATATATATATATATATATATATATATATATATATATATATATATATATATATATATATATAAACATTGTTGTCCCAGATGGAAGATAAGCACCTTGAAGGAGGAGACTGTTTCATTTTTTTTGTCTTTATATTTCCATTCTAGCACTTAGTCATCAAACATTTATTAGATATTTACTTAGCACAGTCACTGTGCTAAGCACTGGGGATATAAAGAAAGTATAAAAAAAAAGTTCCATTCCTAAAGAGAGCCAATTCAAAAGAGAAAGAGAGCATGTAAATAATAAGATATATTCATGATATATATGGAGTGTTACTGTTGTTCAATAATTTCAGTCTTGTCCAACTTGATGCCATTTGGGTTTTCTTGGCAATGATACTCGAGTGGTTTGCCATTTCCTTCTCCAGCTTGTTTTACTGGAGTTCATTGTCTTAGGGGAGTTATTCTGAAAAAGGGGTACTTCTAGTAGCACAACATGATCTCTGTTAGAATACAAACATATTTAACTGCACTTTCAGAATTTAAAGGAATAGTTGAAGAAGTCATTTGGCAGAAGAGCATTATCTTTTTAAATTAATTGGAAAAATGCATTTTAAATTATCAATAATTGATCTACCATAAAAAATCAATGACCAATCTCCACCTTTATGAAAACCCTATTTTGATGTTATATTAAGTAGAAAGTTTAACTCTGGTGTTTGTTTGTTTTTAACTATACAAGATGAGTGCAAACTTTGAAAGATTGAGAATAAGTATGGTCTCTTTGGAAAGATAATTAGGCTTTAAGTTTGGAAGATTAGGGTTTGAATCCTACCACTGACTCTAATTTTTGACAGTAGGCAAGTTGAAGAACTTTTCTAAGGCACACTTTGAAATTCTGCATCTAAAATGCAGATAACAGTATCTCCCTTACCAGAGTGTTGATTTGACTGATTCGTTCTTAATTAGATCTAGATCATCAATTAGACCATATAATATAATAAGTAACAAAGGGAAATATGATCTAAATTACAAGTCATGTGACTTTTAGAGGATGAAGAAATGCTATTTTTTTCAAAACTATGTATAACTGAAGAATTCATAAATATATAGGAAATAGAGATCATAGAAAATTAAAGGGAACTTTTTATTATATAAAATTGAAATATTCTTGCAGAAAATAATCAATACATTAAAGTTAGAAGAGAAATATTTAGTTGGGGAAAAATAATTGAAGACATTTTCTCTTAAAAGGATCTGATACTAAAACACAAAAGAAACTCATCCCAAAAGATAAGAATGACAGACAGTCCCTATTATATAGATGATCAAAAGCTATTAATTGGCAGTTCTCAAAGGAAGAAACTCAATATATGAAAAATAATTTGAAATCCTTCATAACCCTAATTTCTGCCAAATTAGTTTTGAATTTTCAAACACATTTTGTCAAAAGAGTAAGTCTCTACCACAGTAGTCTGGGACTTAAGTTTGGTTTATCAAACTATGCTATTATGTTCATTTGTTTCTATATGTTGTGAACATAATTTATTCCATTCGTTATCAGCTTTGTTTTTTATATAATAATACATAGCTTTGATGATTACTGCCTTGAAGTATAATTTGAGAACTGGTGCTCCTAGGACCCTTTCATTTCCAGTTTTTTTTTTAATTCCTCTAGCCAATTTTGTCCTTTTTGTCATTTAGGTGAATTTTATTATTGCTTATTTATGTATGTCATTATTTCCATAAAGATTTTAAAATTGTATTTATATAAATCTTACTTTTGTCCTGGTAGACAGACTCCTAATTATTTTACACATTCAGTATTTATTTTGATTGGAATTTTTCTTTCTATATCATCTAATGATATTTGTTGGCTAATATATAATAACATTGATGATTTGTGTAGGTTTATTTAATATCTGGTTAGTTTTCTGAAGTTGTATTTTTAAAATTAATTTTACCTGAATCAATAGATTCCTCTAAAGATAGCCTTTCCTATTATCTGCAAAATAGATAATTTTATTTCCTTTTTACCTATGATGGTGGTTTTGAAAATGAAGTGGTTTCCTTCTTTTAATTAAGTATACTTAAATTGTTTTCTTGTCTAAAATAATGATAATGATATTTTTTAAATTTTGCTCTAAACCTTTATTTTAATTCCTTGTATATTTTTCTTGGTAATTTCCAAATCTTCTAAGATTCTGACTAGTTTCTGAAGAATGTTGCACATTCTTTCTAAAGTATTTTTTTCTTTAAGTTAGGAATTCTGGAGGTTTAAATTTGGAGGTTTCTTTTAGGCTAGGCCCAGTAGATTCTCTCTATTTTCATTTTGCGTTCTAGCTTGTAAAAAATTAAGTAATTTTTGTTTGTGGTTTTTAAAAATTCTATTTCATAGACTTTTTATGGTGAAAATTTTCATGTAGTCCAAGGATTCTTGTACCTTTACTTTTTTTTTTTTTGCAAAATCAGTTGTTTTGATGAATTTAACTTATATTTTCTGAGCTATTTCATTTTTTAAAATTTTGTTTTAAAGATTTCCCTACTGCCCTATGGAATAATAGATATTTTTCTCATCAAATACAAATATCAAGGAATTTACTTCTTCAGAAAAGTTTAATACCTTCTGTACTAGACTGTTTTTTTCTCTCCCATACTTCATGGAGAACTTGATCTTTTTCCTATTCTTTTCTGTTAAGCATTCATTACATTTTTTATTCTTCCACAGCTCTCATTTTTTTGTTGTCTGAAAAAATATAAAATGAAGGCATCCTACTAAATTTCTTTTAAAATTTTTATTCATTTTTCAAGTTGCTATTTTATTTTTGTCTTCATAGCATTCTGATTTTCCTCATTTCACATCAAGAAAGATTTTAGCATTCATTTTTACAAGATTTTGAGTTCCAGATTTTCCTCCCTTCTGAAAATGTTAGGTAGTTTGATATATTTTATACATTTTCTATGATGTAAAAAAATACCATGTTAGTCACAGTTTTGAAAGAAGAAACATAAAAACAAGAGAAATAATAAAGTAAATGAAAAATATCTTTTCATTCTGCATTCTTTTTCTGGATGTTGATAGTATTTTCCTTCATGAGTTCTTTGTACTTGTCTTGGATCATTGTATTTCTGAGAAGAGCTGAGTCATTCATCCTTGATCATCACTCTTGTTTCGTTTCTACTATGAAATCTAGTAGAGTTTGTAGAAATATGTGATTTGTTTAGGGGCCCAGCTTGTTGAAGAATTAGAGTTATTATCTTCATTTGGGCCTGTCTCTTCAGTGTCCCTTTCTCCATAGAATTGCTTTTGCAGGCATAACTTCAAGATATTGCAGTTTCAGTACCAGACCAGCACAATAAAGCAAATGTTGCAATAAAGCAAGTCACCCAAATTTTATAGTTTTCCAATGTATACAAAATTTATGTTTCTACCATACTGTAGTCTCATAAGTATGTAATGGTATTATGTATAAAAAATTCATACCTTAATTGAAAAATACATTTTTGCTAAAACATGCTAACCATCATCTGAGCCTTCAGCAACTGTGTGTTTGTATGTCTTAGAGTCCCATTTCAATGCCTTACTGAGGCTTAGAATTTAACCATCATGGGAGCAACAGATCTTTCACATCCTAGCAAGGTAGAAAGGTTTGAGTTTAGAGCTTGCAATATACTCTAAAAGACCAACCTAGCTAAATTTGAGAGGCTCACTAAAAGACATTTGAACACAAGGTGATGTTTCTCATAAGCCACATCTACTCACAAAAGTAGGCAGATAGGTGACACAGTGGATAGAGTCCCTGGCTTAAATTTAGGAAGATCAATCTTTCTGAGTTCAGATCTGACCTAAGATACTTACTAGCTATGTAACTCCAGGCAAGTCACTTAACATTGAAGCAAACATGGCTCTCTTTCCTCATCTTTAAGATGAACTAGAGAAAGAAGTGGCACACCACTCAAGTATTCATTCAAGAAAACCTTACATGGGGTATCAAAGTGTAAGACACGATTGAAATGAACCAAAAACCATAATTCACAAAAGTATGCCAATACATAGAAGATTTGAGTTATTTGTTGGTAGAGTATCTACACCAATGAAAACATAGATCCATGAAATATTTAAGTGTAGATTATTCCATAATTACCTAGCATCACTATCAATATTAGAGCTTGCAATATAGTATAAAATACCAAGTTTTATAGGAACTCGATAATTGATTAATTTTTTTTTCAGAAGATGTATGCATAAGTATTTGAGCAAATATAGTAGGTGGCATAATTAGCAATTTATGAAGGGAAAACAAATATGAAGGACTATCACTTTTTATACTTTTTTTTCTTTCCTGAGGAAGGCAGAGCCTAGCATTTCTTATAAAATTAGAAAATACTCACCAAAAAAAGAGGAAAATTTGTATTATAGATTTACACAAGAGGTGGCTCATTTTCAAACTTAATGATATTCTAGAAGGAATCCTTGGCCACAAGGGTTAGGAACCACAGACGTAAGCAGTCATCCTATAATCTGCTTTACAGAACACATTTCCCTGGAATAAATTAAGCTAGCTCAACTCCATCTTGATGTCACATTTCTTTAGTTGAAGATATTGCCAAATCATGGTAGAAATGGGCAAATTTTATTGCATTTAGAGTTTGTCAAAAGTTTGGGGTTCAGTGAAACACTTTCTGCCAAGTTCTTATATTTTCTTGCCAAGTATTTTTCAATTGGTTTTTAAGCCCATGTGTATTTTAAATGAAATGAATACATACATTTTAGATTCCTTTGGGTTTAACTCACCCAGATGGTTCAGAAGACATCCAACAAAACTTTGAGTCATGTTATAAGAAATAGATTGCTTGACAGTTTTTTTTTTAAGTCTACATGCAAGACACCACATTTTGTCAAGAGTAAGTGGACCCAAATGTTTTAGTTCCAAGTCTGTGAGGAGAGAGATTTCTGTACTTTCCTATGATCTTCACAGAGCCTTAGTATACAACTCAAAAGAGGTGACCTTAATGCTCATATAAATATGAAAAACTAAAAAGAATATGTTTTATATTTGACATCTACTAATCAGAGATATTGATATACCATTAACCCTACCTTTGTTTTATATTCACTCACCTACCCTTAAAATAATCTTATGAAACACAGAAAACTGTAGAAGTATTCCTGGTTAACTTTTAAATATTATTGAATATGCAGTAGTTTGCCAAATTATTCAGTATCATTGATATTAATGATAAAGTAATTACTAGTATCTAGTAACTATATAGTATTTGAAAGTTTCCAAAGTACTTTACAAACTTTATCTTAAGTGATATAAGAATCCTTTGAGGAATGAGACATAAATATTATTTTCCTTGCTTTATATAAGAGAAGACAGAAATGCTGAGAAATGAAGTAATTTGTCCAGGGTCACATGCTGAGTGTCACATTCAGTATATGAACCCAAGTCTTCTGCCCTCCAAATCAAGAACTGTTATCTATTCTGTGGCTAAAAATGTAAGGAAGTCATTTTCTACCCATTTATTGCTTATGTAACACCTATTATGTATATGTCAACACAAAGCAAATCAAGGATATTTGGAATATGAAAATTAAAAAAATAGCATGTCCGAAAAATCTTAGTGAATATCCTATGACAAAAACTTGTAATAAACATGCATAAGTTTTAGAATTTCTGAATCATCTGGGTGCAGTTGATGCACTTAGCCTTTTGGGACACCCTCTTTCTTATATATTTCATTGGAAAAACAACTGATCTGGAAAACAGGTCAAGGAGAGGTAATTTAAGATTTATTGGACTAAATAAAAGCCATGATCAAAAAAAGAGCCTTGACATCATCTTTCAAGAAATTATCAAGGAAAACTGCCCTGATATTCTAGAGCCAGATGGCAAAGTAGAAATTTGAAGAATCCACCAATCACCTCCTGAAAGAGATCCCAAAATAAAAAACTCCAGGAATATTATAACCAAATTTCAGAGCTCCTAGCTTAAGGAGAAAATTCTGCAAGTAGACAGAAAGAAATAATTCAAAAACTGTAGAGTCACAGTCAGGATCACAGAAGATTTAGCAGGGTTCATGTTAGGGGAGCAGAAGCCTTAGGATATGATATATTGAATGCAAAGGAGCAAAGATTCAAACCAATACTACCTACTACCCAGAAAAAAATGAGTGTAAACTTTGGGCTGGGGAGTTGAGGGGTGGATATTTTATACAACAGAGGACTGAAGCATTCTTGATGAAAAGACCAGAGCTGAATAGAAAATTTGAGATTCAAATACAAGACTCAAGAGAAACATAAATAGATAAATGTGGGGGCTGCTAGGTGGCATAGTTAGTAGAGCATCAGCCCTGGAGTCAGAAGGACCTGAGTTCGGATCTGACCTCACTCACACACTTAACACACACACAAACAAAAACCTAGCCGTGTGACCTTGGACAAGTTACTTAACCCCAATTGCCCTCCGAAAAGCAAAAAAAAAAAAAAAAAAAAGATAAATGTGAAAGAATAATCACAAGAGATTCAATAAAGTTAAACTGTTAACTTCCTAGATGAGAAGATGATGAATGTAACTCCTAAAAATTTTACCACTATACTATCAGGACAGTTAAAAGGAGTTTTCATAGACACTGGACATGGATATGAATTGATTATATTGGAATAATCTGCAAAATAAATGAAGGAGTGAGAAAGAGTGGGTACACTGGGAGAAGGGGGAAAGGAGAGGTAAAATGGGAAATTTTTTTGTATGAAAGAGGTGAGCAAGGAAGAATTTTTACAATGGAGGAGACCTTACTCGCATCAGAATTAGTTCAAAGAAGAAATATACATACATACATCCAAATTCAGTTGAGTATAGAAAAATAATTTATCCAAAAGGGAAATAGGAGGGGAAGGGAATAAGAGTAAGGGGGTGACAAAAGGGGGAGCAGATTAAGTTCAGCAGTGGTTAAAAACAAAATAGGCTTTTGAGCAGGGACAGGAAAGAGAGAGAGGTGGAAAGAGACACACAGAGAGAGAGACAAAGAGAGAGCAAGGAGGAGAAAGAGGAGGAGAAGGAAGAGAAAGAGGAGAAGAAGAAGAAGAAGAAGAAGAAGAAGAAGAAGAAGAAGAAGAAGAAGAAGAAGAAGAAGAAGAAGAAGAAGAAGAAGAAGAAGAAGAAGAAGAAGAAGAATCTGATGATGATGATGAGGAATGGAGCAAAATACACAATTAGTAGCCATAAATGAGAATGGGATAAGTTCACTCATAAAATGGAAATAGCAGAATGGATTAGAAACCAGAATATAGCAATAGATTGTTTACAAGAGACACACTTGAAATAGGAATGATACACACAGAGTTAAAATAAAGGGCTTGAACAGAAGCTAATACGCTTTAGCTGAGACAAATATATATATACACACACACATATATATGTATGTATATATAGTAGTAGCAATCATGATCTCAGAGAAAACTAAAGCAAAAATTCACCTAATTAAAAGAGATAATTAGGGAAACTACATTCCACTTAGAAGTGCCATAGACAATGGTGTGCAAATTGTTAAGGGAGGATAAGTACCTTTGGTGTGAGGGTTTTCTGTGCCCTTTGAAGGACTGTTTATCCTATCCATCTGATTCATCTAAATCTGTGGCTCCCAGAAAATATAGAATGTACAGTGAACACACCCCAGGAAACCTGTCTCAGCAGACATGTTAAACCAGGTTGAAAGTAACCAGCCAGGCCTCAAACCTGTAGGTGATATGGGGAATGGCTAACCCAAGCATATGAAAACAGGACCCTCCCTGTCCCCAGCAGAATAAGTCAATGAGAATAATTTGTTCCAATTGTTATGAAGGCAGCTGCAGCAGGCACTGTGGAGAGCTTAGATTTTGCTCGTACATCAAAGATGTCAAGGTCATCCACTGCATCCCAGGCCATCCTGAATTTTGCCTTGCCACTAGACTTTAATACCTCTGGAATAGAGTGAGGTTGACTGTTCTGCACAACTCTATTTCACTTAAAATTCAATTCATGCACAGTTCAAGATATCAAGTCAAGACCCAAGATGTCACTGTTCCTCTTTGAAAACAAAAGACAAGCAACAACAATCAGAGACAATGAAGTAATATTAAAAACTTTTACAGGGGGCGGAGCCAAGATGGCGGAGTAGAAACAGCTCCTCCAAGCCTCTCTGCCCCCAGATTCTCCACAAACTATGTAAAAAAGGACTCTGAAAAACTTCTGGAGCCCCAGCACCCACAGAACGACACAGAGAAGCTAACCTCCCGCTGAGGACAGCCCAGCACCCTGCAGGAAGGACCAGCGCAGTGGTCTGGGAGCCGGCAGAGCACAGGAGCCGAGCCGAGCCCAGGTCCACGTGAGCCGAGGTTTTAGCCCCAGGGCGGCAGGGCCAGCAGCCGGCTGGAGGAACCCCAGAACACCAGGAACTGTGGAGATTCCAGAATTATCAACATAGACTTGCCTAGGACAAAGTAAGAGGTTAGTGTCCTATGGACTTTGGGACCTGCATTTGGGGAATGCGTCAGCTCCCTCCCCTGGGGGCTAGAAGCCGCTGAGGAGACACGCCATTTTGTAGTTTTCAGAGGCAGCTCCAGCTCCCAGCCTACAAATCGTGGGGAGATCCAGCGATCAGTCTTGGGGGGTAATCGCTCTTGCTTTAACCTCCCTGGATCTGGATTGTGATCTAGGGTGGAAGTTGTGGGTGGGTTTATAGCTTGCCAGAAACGGAAGTTGCCCCCCACACGTTCGGGACGAAAATTCCTCTATCTGGCCTTAAAGCCATAGTGTGGCAACAAGCCCAAAAGTCAAGCAATTAAGTGGCAACATGCCAAGGCAAAGGAAACAGAAAAATGCAACCCTAGACTCCTGTTTTGGGGGCATAGAGCGGGAAAAGGACTGTGAGGTCAGAAGTCCTGCTCCAAAAGCCCCAGGGGAAAACATGAGTGGGTTGCAGGCCATAGAGGACCTTAAGAAGGACTTTAAAAATCAAATAAGAGAAGTGGAGGAAAAATTGGAAAGAGAAATGAGAAGGATGCAGGAAAAGTATGAAATGAGGGTCAACAGCCTGACTGAGGAAAACAACACCTTAAAAAATAGACTAACTCAAATGGCAAAGGAGGCCAAAAGGGCAATGAGGAGAAGAATGCCTTAAAAAGTCGAATTTGCCAGATGGAAAAAGAATCTCAAAAGTTCACTGAGGAGATTCATTCCTTCAGAGTTAGACTGGAGCAAATGGAAGCTAATGACTTTATGAGAAATCAAGATGCTGTTAAGCAGATCCAAACAAATGAAAGATTAGAAGGCAATGTGAAATATCTCATGGAAAAACCACTGACCTGGAAAATAGATCCAGGAGAGACAATTTAAAAATTATTGGACTACCTGAAAGCCATGATCAAGGAAAGAACCTAGAAATCACCCTTCAAGAAATTCTCAAGGAAAACTGCCCTGATGTTTTAGATCCAGAGGGCAAAATAGAGGTTGAAAGAATCCACAGATCACCTCCTGAAAAAGATCCCAAAAAGAAAACTCCCAGGAATATTATAGCCAGGTTCCAGAATCCCCAGATCAAGGAGAAAATACTACAAGCAGCCAGGAAGAAACAATTTCAATATTGTGGAAACACAATCAGAATAGCCCAGGACCTGGCAGCTTCTACACTGAGGGATTGAAGGGCATGGAATATGATATTCCAGAGGGCAAAAGAACTGGGAATGAACCCAAGGGTCACCTACCCAGCAAAACTGAGTATTTTGTTTCAGGGGAAAATATGGTCATTCAGTGGAATAGAGGACTTTCAAGCATTCTTGAGGAAAAAACCAGAGTTGAATAGAAAATTTGACATCCAGACGTAAGAAGTAAGAGATGCCTGAGAAGGTAATCAGGGAAAAGAAATCAAAAGGAACTTATCAAAGTTGAACTATTTACATTCCTATATGGAAAAGCAATATCTGTGACTGATGATATCTTTCTCACTATGAAAATAATGGAAGAAGGGGGTGTGGTCATATGAATACATATGTGAATGTGTGTGTATATGGCTACAGTTATATATGGATAGAGGGCATAGGTTGATTTTGTTGGGAAGGGAGAATACTCAAGGGATGAAATTATGAGGTGAGAGAGGAAAGTGGCAAGAGGAGATGGGAGAGACATGGTAGGGTAAACTATCTCATGTAGGGGAAGTGGGTGCAAAGGAGGGAGAATAAGGAAGGCTAAAAAGGCAAAACCACATTCACATTGAATTTGGTTCAGGGAGAAAATGACATACATACTAAATGGGATATCTCAACCTGCAGCAGGATAGGGGGAAGGGGATGAGAGGAGGGATGATGGATGGGAGGGCATCCTTGGGGTGAGGGGAGGTTGGAAGTACCCACTATAGAAGAGGGACAGGATCATGTAGGGAATGGACCAGGGTGGGGGTGGGATGAGTGGGAGGGAATTATAAGCAGCCTTGTACAATATATCTACTATGATAATGTTTTGCATAGCTAGACATGTACAACATATACTGAATTACTTATATCCCAAGAAGGAATGGGTGACAAGGGAGGAATGAAATGGATCTGAAATTCAAGGTCGTAACATTAAATGTTTCAAATATATATATAAATACTATTATTAATACTCTTTTTGCCTATAATTGGGAGATAAGATGTGCAGGCATTGGGACACAAAGATTCATCTTCCTCTAATGGAAAAGTCGATGGGGGTATGGGAGAAGGTATGGGAGAGAGCAGATTGGAGGAAGCGATATCTTGTGGGACTGCTATTCTGGGAGGGTGGGTAGGGGAATAATGGGGGGAAAATGATTATAACTCAAAATCTGGCAGAAATGAATGATGTAAAACAGAAGTTAATAAAGTATTTGTTTAAAAAAAAAAACTTTTACAACAAAATCCTTTGATAACAGGCCTCATTTCTCGATAATGTACTGAGGATAGAACTGAGTCAAATTTATAAAAATAAAAGCCATTTCCCAATTGATAAACGGTCAAAGGATATAAACATGCAGTTTTCAGAAGAAGAAATCAAAGCTATTTAATCCTATAGGAAAAGTGCTATAAATCACTATTGATTAGAAAAGGGAAAATGGGGGCGGCTAGGTGGCGCAGTGAATAGAGCGCCGGCCCTGGAATCAGAAGGACCTGAGTTCGGAGCCGGCCTCCGACACTTAATCCGCACAAACAAAAACCTAGCCGTGTAACCTTGGGCAAGTTACTTAACCCCAATTGCCCTAAAGGGGCGGCTAGGTGGCGTAGTGAGTAAGAGCACCGGCCTCGGAGTTTGGATGACCCGAGATCAGATCCGGCCTCAGAAAATGAGCACCCACGCATAAATCAAATGACTAGCCGTGTAACCTTGAGCAAGTTACTTAACCCCAATTGCTTAAAAAAAAAATAAAATAAAATAAAAAAAAAAAAAGAAAAGGCAAAATGAAAACAACCCTGAGGTACCACCTCACATCTCTGAGAAATAGCAAATGCTGGATCAGATGAGGGAAAAATGAAAACACTAATGAACTGCTGGTGGAGTAATAACCTGGTTGTAACAGTAAGCACCCTGCCATACTCAGGATGGCTGAAACTACAAACAGAAATTGCAAGCAGACAAAAATTACAGAAAGAGAAAATAGCACAAATCAACAGACCAATAAACAGGGCTTCTAGTTGTCTATTACATACATACATAGTTACCAGAGAGAGAAGCACCAACATCTGGATTTTCAAAGCTGGGGAGCTCAATGGCTATGCAGAGTCTCATCTGGTCAAATCACACTACTCTTTCCATAAATGACCCCCAAAGTAAAAGCCTCACCTCAGAGTATATATACATGTGTGTGTGCCCTTCTTTGGAGTCAGCGAACATCACAACATTCCTGACCCACTGCCTAATTACAAAGGAACAAAAGATGTGGGCTTTCCTGAAAAATAAGCCTCCCCCAATCAAGCCCCTCCTGTGGGGTTCCACTTGAGGTCCGTTAAGGTGCAGGGAAAATTTTCAAATTCCTTTACCATTATGCTGATCCAGCAATTTTGGAGAACAATTTGGAACTATGCCCATAGGGCTATAAAACTGTGTGTACTACTTCACCCAGCAATACCACTACCATGTTTGAATTTCAAAGAGATCAAAGAAAAAAGGCAAACGTGTCTATATGTATAATAATATTTGTGGCAGTTCTTTCTGTGGTGGCAAAGAACTGGAAATTGAGGGGATGGCTGAACAAGTTGTGTTATATGAATGTGATGGAGTACCATTGTACTATAAAAATAAATGATGAGGGGATGGTTACAGAAAAACATGGAAAGACCTGTCTGAGCTTATTTAAAGTGAAATGAGAAAAAACAGATCATTGTGTACAGTAGTAGCAATGTTCTATTGATGATAAGCTGTGAAACACTTGACTGCTCTGATTAATATAATAATCCAAGATAATTCCAAAGGATTTATGATGGAAAAATATTACCCACTTCCAAAGAGAGAGCTGATGAACTCTGAGTCCTAATTGAAGTATAATTTTCTTACTTGCTTTATTTTTCTTGTTTTTTAAAAATATGGCATATATGGAAATATGTTTTGCATGATTTCACATGTATAATTGATATCATATTGCTTGCCTTCTCAGTGGGTGGCAAAAGAGGTGAGAGGGAGGGAAAGAATTTGGAACTCAAAATTTAAAAAGAAAAGAATGTTAAAAATAAATAAAATAAATCATGATGGTTTTAAAAAATTATTGTCTCTTAAAAGAAAAAAAAAAGAAAGTTAATGAGACTGGCAGCTGCTAGTACTGCCTGGGGATCTTGAAAATAAAGAGTTTCCACAATCTTTCCACAAAACTGCCTTTTCCTTCAGAATAGCTGCCCATGGAAACAAGGTTTTGTGGAATGTCCTTTCTTCAGAAACCTTTCAACTGAATTCTTTATTCATCCTCACTGCATCTCTGTGAGAAAGATATTACTGTTTCCAAACTCTAAAAGAGAGAAATGTTGTCTCAGGAAGTTTAGGTGTTTTGATCAAGGTCAACCAGTGTATCAGGGTCAGAAATGACACAATCCTTTTTTTCTGACTCCAAAACTAGTGTCCTCTTTGCTGGGCCACAATAACCTTGTTTCTGCAAGCTGACTTCTTCAGTTTTCCATAGCAATATTATCTTTCACCAGTGGGTTAAATTCTTTAGTAGTCTACATACTTTCTCTATCTAACCTTTTCAGTTTTAATTATAGTTCCTCTCACTTCCTTTGGCATATAAACTGCCTGTATTTCTTTTTGCCAGGTTAGTCTCCATTGCATTTTCTGCTGATGCAGTGAACACTTTACTATGGGCTCCTGTTTGCTTTCTGTTTATGCTAATGATAAATCCTACTCTCTTAACCTGCTACTTAGGGTAGAATACAGTAGAGTTAATTATATTTCCAGCATAATGTAATTCTGGACTCCCTAGGATGGAAATAGCATTAAAATTTTCTATAATTTCATGTTTGCTATCTCATTACTTCTGAGGTTTAAACAGATTTAGTTTAGGTGACCTAGAGTTCAAAGTTTCCCTGAGTGAACTGAATGCATTATCTCTGCCATGTGCTTAGCTCTGATGTTCATAAACTGACAAGGAAGAAGGATAGCTGTCTCCTAAGTCTAGAAAGCACTGACAACTGTGCAAGATGCTTGTCAGCACTATCCCATATGAAGGATTTTTCCCCTTTTGTTTTGATTTGTACTTGCTCTGGTTCTTTGTTCATGAAAGTCAAATTCACACAATAATCCTAAAGGGCCTTAAGGTCAACCAGGATTGTATTAGCTGTTGTTTGTACATTTCAGTTCTTTGACTAGAAAATGAAATAGCCAAGAATATGGATGTTTTGTGTTTTTTTTTTCCTTATGGGAGAATAGCAAGGTGTAAAAGACCAAGGACTGTTTTTTTTGGAGGCAGCCTGGTGGTGTAGAGTGCTAGATTTCGAGTACTTAGGAAGACCTGAATTTGAAAACTATCTCATATATATACTTAGCAGCAGTGTGACTGGACAAGTCACTTAACTTCTCTCAGAATCAGTTTCCTCATCTGTAAAATAAATGTTTTAATAGCAACTGTGCCACAGAATTATTGTGAATATTAGGTAATATGACAATGCTTGTAAGGGGCTGCCCAAAATTCAAAGTACCATATGAATGGTAGTTATTATTATTGATTTATCATGTTGATATATTCTATGTCCTTGGCCATCTCCAGTTGTCCTGATCTATACCTGGCCACTGTTCTCAGCTTGCTCCAGAGAAGAAAGTGAGTCTGGTGACTTTGCACAGCTCTCCCTCACTGTAATCCAATTAACTTACAAGTCATGGCATCATCTTCCTGATGTTCTGGTCACTTTCCCCATCCTCCACACACCATGGCTCAGAGTGAATGTAAATAGTAATTGTTGATGTTTTTTTAATTAAAGAAGCCATGTCTTGGATTACTTCTTAAACAGTTCTGATCATTGAGTGGTCATTGTCTCGGTGTAAGTGAGAGCCCAGAAAGATCTTAGCATAACAAGGCCATCTCCTGCTGCATCCTGAGTCATCTCCAGTTGTCCTGACCTATATCTCACCACTGGACCCAGATGACTTGAGAAGAGAAAGTGAGGCTGGTAACTCTGCATAGCCCTCCCTCATTGTAATGCAATTCACCTTCAAGTCACAGCATCATCTTCCTGATGTCAATATCTTCCTCAAAGAACAAACTACATATGCTATGTATTTTACACATATTTTGAGCATTGTAAATATTGAATTTTTTGCAAATTTCCTTGCTTTCTGTTCTTTTCAAAACCTTGTCTTTGAAGCCACTGAAAAGATGGTATTTACAAACCTCTTAAAGGGCTACATACATTGATGATTTTTTTATCTAGATCTCATCTAAAAATACTTTTTTATCATCTATCATTCCCCTGAATACCTCAGAAAGGAGATGTTTCTTTGATTAGACAGATCAGATAGAATGGATGAAGGGACAGACAGATAAGATAATATGTAGAGTGATATAGATATATTTGGAGGGCGAATGTTATTTTTGGAGGCCGTTTGAGCTTAAGTGACTTGCCCAAGGTCATATGAATATTATTTTTATGTACCATTTGAATACAGCCAGAGGTAATTCTGATTATTGAGTAATCTTTATGTCCTGGGGGACAAAGTATAGAGAAATTTCATCATTTAGTTTTGTTGATGTATTTGTTATTGCAAACTTTATTGATGCTTGCTAAATGATATCTTAATCAAGCCTGGAATTAAAAGCTTAAAATACTTCAATTCAATTCAACAGTTTTATATAGCATAAATTATGTGTCTGGAAATATAAAGCCAAAAAAACCCCAACACAAAAAATCATAAAAAACTTTGCTTTTAACAAAACCAGGGAGAAATATGACATAGATAAGAAAAATAAATAGTAAGTCATATAAGGGTCAAGGAGAGACCCAGATAAAGTGCTCCTGAAAAAAATGACAATGAAGAAGAAGAAGAAGAAGAAGAAGAAGAAGAAGAAGAAGAAGAAGAAGAAGAAGAAGAAGAAGAAGAAGAAGAAGGAGGAGGAGGAGGAGGAGGAGGAGGAGGAGGAGGAGGAGGAGGAGGAGGAGGAGGAGGAGGAGGAGGAGGAATGATAAAAAAGGAAGAGAATAATTCAAGCTGGAGGGAATCATTTCGTGCAAACTCCTCCAATTATGTTTAGAATTTTTGTTTACCCACCATTAGAAAAAAGTAGCACTTTAAAGAAAATTCAGATGTTTTTATGCACATGGTCTAACTATTCTCTACTTCCTCTCCCTCCTCCCAAGCAGGAGCTAGGTGATGCAGTAGATAGAGTTCAGCTCTGGAGTCAGGAGGACTTGAGTTCTGAGTTCAAATCCAGCCTCAGAAACTTACTAGCTGTGTGAGGCTGGACAAGTCACTTAACCCACTTTGCCTCAGTTAATATATACATTGGGCTGGAGAAGGACTGGCAAACCACTGCAATATTTTTTGCCAAGAAAACACCAAATGGGGTCATGGACAGTCAGACACCACTGAAACAATTCAACAACAACAAAAACAACCATGTTTTTCTGCTTTGGTCATTCGTAATTGTAGAGGTTACATTTACAGCCTTTATGCTGCATAATCCTGCAAAAGTAATTGAATATTAACTGTGAAATCATTTTAGCAAGTGAATTCAGCAAGCTTTTACCAAACATCTCCCTTGTGCCAGGCACTGTATTCGGCTTTGGGTTGTTCTGCCTGACAGGCCTCTGTTACTTTGCATGTGCAGAGCACCAAAGAATTGAAGGGAGGTAAAAGCATTTTCATTCATTTCTAAGTAGGATGGAATTGCTTCCCTAATTCAGGAGGATCTCTTTATATTAAAGTGGCTCCGTTGCTTCCTAATCACCCATGAATTACTAAAAATGTCTTTGAAAGATCAGAAATGTGGGGTTCTTTACTATCATTTGGTGCTGCTAATGTTGAAATTAAAGATGGTCTTAGATAACGAATCTTATTTCCTTTTTAAATAAATGTGCCTTTTCCATTAGATTATTGTCTCTATGGCTATCCCACTGAGCTGTAAATTATTCCCATTATTTTATCATGTGCTTTATTTCTGTCGTCCCAGTAACAAACCATAATTGCCTTTTTAATATTTATGCTTTTTATTTAAATGCTTCTTTTTAACTAAAGGAAAAATGAACTCTTTAACAGTTGAAGGGCATGCCAGTTGAACTCTCTATAGCACTTCTTTTCCTCTTTGCATCCTAAGCCCTTCTTTTAATACAAATTGTTACAACTAGAAATGGAACATAATCCAATAATTATTTTTGTAGACTGACATATTAGAAAACTAACTGCTGAATTGAATTATTAAAAGTGAATATGTTAGTCAAATGTCACATGTTTTACTAGACGTCATTATTAATAACCTGATTGTTTCTATTAATGTGTTCAAATAATGGTAAGTATTAGTGAATGTTGATGTTTCTCCATGTTAATCCTACGGAACTGTGTTTCACATGTAAAAAAAAAGAAGTCTAGGAATTGAGTGCATCAAAATAATTATATGTAAGATACACATTCAATCATTCAACAAATATCAGTTGAATTCCTGCTATGCACAAAGATCTGGGGAAGATATAAAAATAAATGCCATGGTGCCTCCAAGATGTTTTCAGTCTAGTAATCCATGGACATTAAGAACCTGAATACAAAAGGTGAAATTAATGGGTAAGACAATACAGATATGGCATGATGAGAATTCAAAGTATTACAAGATAAATTTTAGCTTAAGACCAACAACGTCAAAATAAAAAGTGACATTTTGGGATGAACAAACACTTTAATTAATTAATACTGTGATCAATGGCATACTGAATGACTCATTTATGATTAGTTGCATTATTTTTAGTTAATGGTACTTAAAATTATGGATAATAGTAATTCAATTCTTTCAAAAGTTATTATTAAAAGAAGTCTTTAAATTTATCATAGGTGCTTAATAAATATAAAAAAAGCTAAACTGATTTGAATATTTAGCCATTTCATGCTCTTTTTTCTGATAAGCTAGGACTGAGTTTGTGAATGCAATCAGCTAATATGGCTATAATCTTTTGGAAATTGTGCTTGTTCAACCTTTCCTTCCACAACTGCTACTGATGATGATTTAAAACATTCTTCCTTTATCACCACACTTAAAAAATGCAACTGTTTCATACTTATGAATAAACTTACAAACAAATTGGAATAAACAAAGACTTTAAAACAGATTTCAGCTTTCAAGGAAAGCAGAAACACTGATGTGAGAAAGAAAAGATATTTAATTTTTTTTTAGAAATAACTTTACACTGACCTTTGATTATAATTGGTATTCATTGAAAAGGCTGTGTATGTCAATGAATTTCTTGATTTTTTTCTCTAATAATATATTTAAATATACACAAGAAAAACAAATGTCTTCCAGAAGAAAAATAAGACAGCAATGTTTAGAGATTCATCAGAGGTTAGAAAAGGTCAAATTTTATGACTATCAGTTTAAGGGGGCGAAGTATCAACACATGTTTTTCTCTCCTACTCTCTCATGCATTTTTAGAAACAAGCCTGCATTATCAAAAATATTACAAACTCTAGGGAATAAAAATGTAAGCCTGGAAAGATTTCCATGAAAGTGAAAAATGGTAGAATTACCATTCTTTTGAATTTTGTATTTTATTTTATCATTCACTCAGGCCATTTGGAAGAGAATTGGCACTTTATTTTTTGGCACAGAATGATCCATATCTTTTGGTTCAATTAAGAATTAAGACTCATGTGGACACCAAGTTATTTTCAACTCCTTTTGTGATAGGTTTTTGTCTATAGAATAAATTTCCACAATTTCCATTCTCCTAGGTCTTCTAGTGGCAGATTTGTTTGATTTCTACCAAGCACCATACTCTCTATTTTTCTCTAAGGTTGTGGAACGACTTCCTGGCTGAGGTCTTAGCTTCTACTCTAAGTGATAAAGGTAATAGGAATGAACTTTTTGCCTAATATGTCCCATAATTCCAAAACAGAACATTTTAAATTTGAATAAGAAAACTTAACTGAGTTGAATGAAGCAGAGAACAGATGGGAGAGACAGTCTTTCCTTACACTTTTGGTTAAGTCCTACATATCAGAATAACAAGGGATTACAATAATAGGTACCATTGGGTAAATCTGGAGAATATTGTAGCTTTATGTTCTTGGATGATATTCTTGTTCGTTTTTATATCTTCTTAGTTCTACATACCAAGATATGAAATTATATTTTGGGACATATACTGATGATTATTTTATCTGCTCTCATGAAGTTCTGTGTCATGCTGGGCACATTTCATACACCTTTTCTTGAACCTTTCCATAAAATCTAAGTTACTAATGGATTCAGATTTCCCAAAGTCTAGCAGTACGGTGTACTCAGACATTTGTGCAACCTTATCTTTTCTTAAAACTTCAAATGACAGAAGAAAAAAAGTTCAAATTTATTCCTATTTATATTTCATGCACCTCACAGAAACCTGTTTTCTGGGAGAAGTTTCAAAAAGAAAAAAAAAGACAAAAGAAAACTTAAACAAAGACCTGTGCCAATTTTCTAAAAGATTGTTTCTGCTTACTCTTTACTATCAGTTTACTATGAGTGCATGAGGTAATGTTTTTAATATAGTCTTTGAATAATTTTGCAAATTATGATTTTCTACCTTAGATAGCCTGGAATAAGCAGACATTTAGCTTCCACCAGCTAATATAATTTTCCCTATCTAATTTCTCACAGTTTAGGCCAACCTGTTCTTCCTGAAATCTTCCCTTCCTTTGATGGTTCATTCAGTCAATAAACATAAGTAAATAAGCAACTACTATGTGTGAGGCACTGTGCTAAGGACTGATTCATCACCTGAATGACTTTTTCCAGCTTTGCCCATACACAAGTTATATTTCCTTCAAGACCTGACTCTACTGTAGGTGAAGCAGCTTATCTTCAAAATGTTCACTGTAGGGGCAGCTAGGTGGCACAGTGAATAGAGCACTGGCCCTGGAGTCAGGAGGACCTGAGTTCAAATCTGACCTCAGACACTTAACACTTAGTAACTGTGTGACGTTGGGCAAGTCAGTTAACCGCAATTGCCTTGCCTTCCCCCTTCCAAAAAGACAAAAATAAAAATAAATTGATCATTGTACACTAAGTTTTTCTTTATTTTGCACTTGTATAGAGTGATGTGTATTCATTCTATCACATTGCATTATGTTCTCTGTTATAGTTCTCTGCAAGACAGTATGGAATATTAAATGGAAGGGCAGCTTTGTAGTTGGAAATATCTGGGATCAAGTCTGAACTCTGACATTAGTAAAGCCCTTAAACTGTGAATATCCTACACAGCTCTCTAAGACTATGAGTGGCAGATGAGTTTCAAAAGAGGGGGAGGAATTTTCTATAACAGGACTCCCTTTCACTGATGAAATCAAAGCTCTGGGGGAAACAAAAACGCAAACCTCCATTTTCATGAATATCTGTCGTTTCCTTATTCTGATTGTAAACATCTTGAGAGAAGAGAGATTATCTTCTAAGCTGGACATTGCACAATCAAGACACGGTCTTGATAAATTTTGGCCCTGCTTGACCATTCAGTTCTATTCAGCAATGTTTTATTGAATGTACCCTAAGTTCTAAGCCCAATGAGGGTGAATGCAGAAATTGCAAAGGTAGCATTGGGAGACAATGTGGTACAAAGGAAAAGAAGAGTGGGTTCAAACTATTTTTGAAGCATATTACTTGTGTGACCTAGGACAAAACACTTAATTTTACCTGACCCTCTTTTCTCAACTTTATCTGTTAATTTGTTTGGTTTGTTTGTGTATTATGCTTCAATCTGTATTTGGACACCATCAGTTCTTCCTCTGGGGATGATAAGATCATAAGTCTTTCAGAGTTGTCTTTAATCACTGTATTGTTAAAAATAGCTAAGTCATTCATAGCTGATCATCTTACAATATGGCTTTTACTTTGTACACAGTACATTTCACTTTGCATCTGCTTATATAAGTCTTTTCAGGTTTTTTTGGAAGCATCCTACCCATCATTTCTTATACTATAATAGAATTCCATAACCATCACATACTAAAGTTTGTTCACTATTCCCCAATCAATGGACAGCCTATCAATTTCTAAGTCTTTACCCCCGAAAAAAGCTGCTATAAATATTTTTCTACTTTTCCTTTTTTATTTTTTTAACTCTTTTGATATACAAACCTAATAATGGTATTGCTAGGTCAAAGGGTAAGCATAGCTTTAAAGTCATTCAGGTATAGTTCCAAATTGTTCTATAGAATTGTTGAATCAGATCACAGCACCACCAACAGTGCATTAATGTTTCATTTTTCCCACAAGCCCTCCAATATTTGTCATTTACCTTTTCTGCTCTATTAACCAATCTAATAGTTATGGGGTAGTAGCTCAGAATTGTTTTAATTTATATTTCTCTAATCAATAGTGAGTTAGAATGTATTTTTCATATGGTTATAGATAGCTTTGATTACTTCATCTGAAAATTGATCGTATCTTTTCATTTTTTATCAGTTGGGGAATAGCTCCTATTTTTATAAATCTGCCTCAGTTCTCTATATATTTGAAAAATGAGGCCTTTATCAGATAAACATGCTTCAATCTTTTTTCCACAGTTTAATAACTATATTTTCCTCCATCCTATCCCCCCATTTATTCTATTGTCTCCCACCTTTTATGCTTTCCCTCCTCAAAGTGTTTCAGTTCTGACTACCACCTCCTCCAATTTGCTCTCCCTTCCATTATTGTACCTCTCAACCTTCTCTTAATTGCCTTCCCATCTAGGGTAAGAGAGTTTCCTATACCCAGTTGAGTGTATATGTCATGTTATTCCAAATTCTTTGAGACAATTCTGATGAGAATAAGGTCACTCACTCACCTTACATCCCCTTCCAGTCCATATAAAAGCTTTTACTTGCCTCTTTTATGTGAGAAAATACATCCCATTCTACTTCTCCCTTTCTCTTTCTCCCAATAAATTCCTCTCTCTCACCCCTTAGTTATATTGCTTTAGCTATCATCCCTTTATATTAAACTCACATCTGTACCCTCTGTCTATATATATATACTCCTAACCAACCTAATAATGAGAAAGTTCTTATTAGTTACAAATATCATATTCCCATGTAGAATGTAAACAGTTTAACTATATCATGTCTCTTAAGATTTTCCCTTTCCTGTTTACCTTTTTATGTTTCTCTTGAATCTTGTATTTGAAAGTCAAATTTTCTATTCAACTCTGGTCTTTATTTTTTTTTTTTTTTTGAGAATGCTTCAAAGTCCTCTATCTCATTGAATTTTTCCCCCTGAAGGATTATACTCAGTTTTGCTGGGTACGGGATTTTTGGTTGTAATCCTAATTCCTTGGCCCTCTGGAATATCGTATTGTAAGTCCTATGACACTTTAATGTAGAAATAAATCTTGTGTTATCCTGATAGAGGCCCCAAAAATATTTGAATTGTTTCTTTTCAGCTAATTGCAGTATTTTCTCTTTGACCTGGGAATTCTATATTGACTATTATATTCCCGGGAATGTTCCCGGGATCTCTTTCTGGAGGTGATCAGTGGAATCTTTCAGCTTCTGTTTTACCCTCTGGATCTAAAATATTATGGGAGTTTTCCTTGATAATTCCTTGAACGATGATGTTTAGGCTCCCATTTTGAGCATGGCTTTCAGGTAGTCCAATAATTTTTCAAATTATCTATCCAGAATCTATTATTTTTTTAGCCAGCTGGCTGCTGGCCAGAGGGACCCCAGAAGACCAGCAGCTGTGGCGATGCCAGAATTATCAGCACAGATATGCCTAGGACAAAGTGAGAGGTTAGTGCCCTATGGACTTTGGGACAAGTATTTGGGGAACTCATTGGCTTCGTCCTCTAGGGCTAGAAGCTGCTCAGGAGACACATCATTTTGCAGTTTCAGTGGCAGCTCCATCTCCTGGCCTGCAAACTGTAGGGAGATCCAGCGATCAGTCTGGGGGGTAATTGTTCTTGCTTTAACCTGCTTGGATCTGGATTGTGATCTGGGGGGAAGGTCTGGGGTGGACATCCACCTTGCCAGAACTGGAAGTTGTGAAGACTCCCAACATTTGGGATGAAAGCTCCCTGTCTGGTGGCAGAGTCCTATTGTGGCACAAGCCCAAAAGTCAAGTAATTAAGTGGCATCTGCTGAGGCAAATGAAACAAAATAAACAGAAAAACACAACATTAGATTCCTATTTTGCGGGCAAAGAGTATAGAAGCATGGAACAGGAGAAGGACTGTGAAGTCAGAAATCCTGCTCCAAAAGCCCCAAAGGAAAATATGAGCAGGTTACAGGCAATAGAGGACCTTAAGAAGTACTTTAAAAATCAAATAAGAGAAGTGGAGGAAAATTGGGAAGAGAAATGAGAAGGATGAAGGGAAAATATAAAATGAGGGTCAACAGCCTGACTGAGGAAAATAACACCTTAAAAAATAGACTGGCAAAGGAGGCCCAAAAGGGCAATGAGGAGAGGAATTCCTTAAAAAGGCAAATTTGCCAGATGGAAAAAGACTCTCAAAAGCTCACTGAGGAGATTCATTCCTTCAGAGTTAGACTGGAGCAAATGGAAGCTAATGACTTTATGAGAAATCAAGATGCTGTTAAGCAGATGCAAACAAATGAAAGAATAGAAGACAATGTGAAATATCTCATGGGAAAAACCATTGACCTGGAAAATAGATGCAGGAGAGATAATTTAAAAATTAGTGGACTACCTGAAAGGCATGATCAAAGAAAAAACCTAGAAATCACCCTTCAAGAAATTCTCAAGGAAAACTGCCCTGAGGGCAATATAGAGGTTGAAAGAATCCACAGATCACCTCCTGAAAAAGATCCTAAAAAGAAAACTCCCAGGAATATTATAGCCAGGTTCCAGAATTCCCAGATCAAAGAGAAAATGCTACAAGCAGCCAGGAAGAAACAGTGTCAATATTGTGGAAACACAATCAGAATAGCCCAGGACCTGGCAGCTTCTACACTGAGGGATCGAAGGGCATGGAACATTATATTCCAGAGGGCAAAAGAGCTGGGATTGAAGCCAAGGGTCACCTACCCAGCAAAACTGAGTATTTTGTTTCAGGGAAAAATATGGACATTCAGTGGAATAGAGGACTTTCAAGCATTCTTGAGGAAAAAAAACAGAGTTGAATAGAATATTTGACATCCAGACACAAGAAGGAAGAGATGTTGAGAAGGTAATCAGGGAAAAGAATCAAAAAGGAACTTATCAAAGTTGACCTATTTACATTCCTACATGTAAAAACAATAACTGGGACTGATGAAAACTTTCTCCATATGAAAATAATGGAAGAAGGGTATATGAGCATATGGATACATATGTGAATGTGTGTATATATGTTTACAGTTATACATGGATAGAGGGCACAGGTTGAATTTTGTTGGGAAGGGATGATACTTAAGGGCTGAAATTATGAGGTGAGAGAGGAAAGTGGCAAGAGGTGATGGGGAGAGACAGGGTAGGGTAAACTATCTCATGTAGAACAAGCAAGGGGAAGTGGCTGCAGGAGAGGGGTAGAACAGGAAGGCAAAAAGGCAAAACCACATTCTCACTGAATTTGGCTCAGGGAGAGAATGACATACACACTAAATGGGATATCTCACCCTGTAGCAGAGTAGGGGGAAGGGGCATGAGAGGGGGGATGATGGAGGGGAGGGCATCCTTGCTGGGAGGGGAGGTTGGAAGTACCCACTTTAGAAGAGGGACAGGATCAAAGTAGGGAATGGACCAGGTGGGGGTTGGGACGGGTGGGAGGCAATTATAAGCAGGCTTTTACAATATGTCTACTATGGTATTGTATTGCATACCTATAAATGTACTACATATACTAAATTACTTATCTTCCCACAGTTAATGAATAATGGGGGAGGAGGGGAATGGATCTGATATTCGAGGTTTTGAAATTAAATGTTTCAAATATATATATAAATACTATTATTAATACTATTTTGCATGTAATCGGGAGATAAGATGTGCAGGCATTGGGGCACAGAGACTCACCTTGCTCTAATGCAAAAGTCGAAGGGGGTATGGGAGAAGATATGGGAGAGAGCAGATTGGATGAGGGGATATCTTGTGGTATTGCTATTCTAGGGTGGTGGGTAGGGGAAAATGGGGAAAAACTGTAACTCAAAATCTGGTGGAAATGAATGATGTAAACCAGAAGTTAATAAAGCATTTGTTTAAAAAAATAAAATAAAATAAAAAGAAATTAGTGAAAATAAAGATGTATTTCTTCCCATTCAATTCCGTAGACCCCCAGAAATCTGTTCATGTATTTCAGGTTAAGAAAATCTACATTATATTTTATACTCACCTACCCCCACTCTCACTCCACCCCAGTAAGTGGCCAAATAACCAACATCTGTGCAATGCATTAATTAGATCAAAGAAGATGGCATTTTATATGTATAGGCATTTGGTGAGCCACTTTAAATTCTGAAATAAATTCTACTGGGACGCAGTTTATTCGGATGTTACCTGTACCGTCATAAAACATACCTTCTGTCATCCAAGATTCTACTTGTAGAAATAAAAAAAAAATGGGGCGGAGCCAAGATGGCGGAGTAGAAACAGCTCCTCCAAGCCTCTCTGCCCCCAGATTCCCCACAAACTATGTAAAAAAGGACTCTGAACAACTTCTGGAGCTCCAGCACCCACAGAACGACACAGAGAAGCTGACCTCCCGCTGAGGACAGCCCAGCAGCCCTGCAGGAAGGACCAGTGTGAGCCGAGGTTTTAGCCCCAGGGCAGCAGGGCCAGCAGCCAGCTGGAGGAACCCCAGAACACCAGGAGCTGTGGCAACTCCAGAATTATCAACATAGACATGCCTAGGACAAAGTAAGAGGTTAGTGTCCTGTGGACTTTGGGACCTGTATTTGGGGAATGCGTCAGCTCCCTCCTCTGGGGGCTAGAAGCCGCTGAGGAGACACGCCATTTTGTAGTTTTCATAGGCATTTCCGGCTCCCAGCCTACAAATCGTGGGGAGATCCAGCGATCAGTCTTGGGTGGTAATCGCTCTTGCTTTAACCTCCCTGGATCTGGATTGTGATCTAGGGTGGAAGTTGTGGGAGGGTTTACAGCTTGCCAGAAACGGAAGTTGCCCCCTACACGTTCGGGACGAAAATTCCTCTAGCTGGCCTTAAAGCCATAGTGTGGCAACAAGCCCAAAAGTCAAGCAATTAAGTGGCAACATGCCAAGGCAAAGGAAACAGAAAAATGCAACCCTAGACTCCTATTTGGGGGCATAGAGCGGGAAAAGGACTGTGAGGTCAGAAGTCCTGCTCCAAAAGCCCCAGGGGAAAACATGAGCGGGTTGCAGGCCATAGAGGACCTTAAGAAGGACTTTAAAAATCAAATAAGAGAAGTGGAGGAAAATTGGAAAGATAAATGAGAAGGATGCAGGAAAAGTATGAAATGAGGGTCAACAGCCTGACTGAGGAAAACAACACCTTAAAAAATAGACTAACTCAAATGGCAAAGGAGGCCCAAAAGGGCAATGAGGAGAAGAATGCTTTAAAAAGTCAAATTTGCCAGATGGAAAAAGAATCTCAAAAGTTCACTGAGGAGATTCATTCCTTCAGAGTTAGACTGGAGCAAATGGAAGCTAATGACTTTATGAGAAATCAAGATGCTGTTAAGCAGATCCAAACAAATGAAAAAGTAGAAGGCAATGTGAAATATCTCATGGGAAAAACCACTGACCTGGAAAATCGATCCAGGAGAGACAATTTAAAAATTATTGGACTACCTGAAAGCCATGATCAAAGAAAGAACCTAGAAATCACCCTTCAAGAAATTCTCAAGGAAAGTTGCCCTGATGTTTTAGATCCAGAGGGCAAAATAGAGGTTGAAAGAATCCACCAATCACCTCCTGAAAAAGATCCCCAAAAGAAAACTCCCAGGAATATTATAGCCAGGATCCAGAATCCCCAGATCAAGGAGAAAATACTACAAGCAGCCAGGAAGAAACAATTTCAATATTGTGGAAACACAATCAGAATAGCCCAGGACCTGGCAGCTTCTACACTGAGGGAGTGAAGGGCATGGAATAGGATATTCCAGAGGGCAAAAGAACTGGGAATGAACCCAAGGGTCACCTACCCAGCAAAACTGAGTATTTTGTTTCAGGGAAAATATGGTCATTCAGTGGAATAGAGGACTTTCAAGCATTCTTGAGGAAAAAACCAGAGTTGAATAGAAAATTTGACATCCAGACACAAGAAGTAAGAGATACCTGAGAAGGTAATCAGGGAAAAGAAATCAAAAGGAACTTATCAAAGTTGAACTATTTACATTCCTATATGGAAAAGCAATATCTGTGACTGATGATATCTTTCTCACTATGAAATGGAAGAAGAGGGTGTGGTCATATGAATACATATGTGAATGTGTGTGTATATGGTTACAGTTATATATGGATAGAGGGCATAGGTTGAATTTGTTGGGAAGGGAGAATACTCAAGGGATGAAATTATGAGGTGAGAGAGGAAAGTGGCAAGAGAAGATGGGGAAAGACAGGGTAGGGTAAACTATCTCATGTAAAAGAAGCAAGGGAAGTGGTTGCAAGGGAGGAGGAGAAAAGGAAGGCAAAAAAGGCAAAACCACATTCTCATTGAATTTGGTTCAGGGAGAGAATGACATACATACTAAATGGGATATCTCAACCTGCAGCAGAATAGGGGGAAGGGGGATGAGAGGAGGGATGATGGATGGGAGGGCATCCTTGTGGGGAGGGGAGGTTGGAAGTGCCCACTATAGAAGAGGGACAGGATCATGTAGGGAATGGACCAGGTGGGGGGTGGGATGAGTGGGAGGGAATTATAAGCAGCCTTGTACAATATATCTACTATGATAATGTTTTGCATAGCTAGACATGTACAACATATACTGAAATACTTATCTCCCAAGAAGGAATGGGTGACAAGGGAGGAAGGAAATGGATCTGAAATTCGAGGTCATAAAATTAAATGTTTCAAATATATATATATATAAATACTAAAAAAAAAGCAATAAAAAAAAATACAAGTTGCATATCATGTGCAAAGATATCAATAAATCATAGGCTGTCCCCAAGCTAAGATCAAGTCTAAGATCAGGAATACTTGTCATTCTGTTTTTTTAAATTTTTTTTTTATTTTTACAGTCAACCTTCTAATAATGTTAACAGATTCAGCCTGTCTCCAGTGCTAACAACAGGTACCAGCTGTATAGGCTTAGTGATGGTCAATTCATTGTCATCAGATGCTTTGTTTAGAGAAATGGAGTAAATAATAGTGAACTCTTCTATCACACACCAAAAGCCAGTATTTTTCCACCTCTGACCAGCAATATCTTTAGATTCCCTTTTATTTTTTCACCTCCCCCCCAAACTGTTCCTAAATGCTGAGTGATAGTGGTGCCCTAGTAGTACTGCTCAGCAGAGCTTGAAATTAGCAAGGGTAGCTGAGGCTGTCTGACAGCTACTGCTATCATGGCCGCCAAGTTTGAACAAACAGCCCTGGCTATTTTGCTCACAGGGGAAATAAGGTTAGTGAAAATATTAAAGAAAGTGGAATGCTACTGCCAGCATGGCAACACTGCAGTAATTGGCTCTTTGTGATTCATGCTGGCCCAATTCAGAAAACTACAAATGGGAAACTTAAAAGCCATATTTCAGGAAATGACTCTTCTTCTTAAGTAGAAAAAGGAGATCAAATATCTATTCAAGTAAATAGTTTTAGTTGCATTTATTATTTGTGCATCTGGTCTTTTTTTTTTTGCATGATTTTCTGTTCTGGAATATTATGCTAAAGCCATTGCTGAATACCTGTTTTGGTTTTGGTTTAAGAAAAGACTAGCTTTGAATACTGTTTGTATTCAGGCATGTATATACAGATGGAAAAAGATCCATCACCATCTCCTGATTTTCTCTCAAGGTTTGACCTAAGTGAAATACTGGGCAAATTTTAACTTTAGTGAGACTAGGTTTTGTATGGATGACATCATATTATTTTTTCATAACATTATTTACAAACATGTCTTTACATTTGGCCAAACATATGTAAACAGAATTAACCAGATGGTTAAAGAGAGGAAACTAAATTACTGTGCTTATTCTGAAGAACACAGGAATATGATAGGAAATTAAAAATGAGTCAAACTCTAAGACTATGGATATTAAGACAAGAAAAATGTGTAGGAGATAACACTTTCTTTTTTTCTATTCTTTTAGAAATGCTCTTTTTGTTTTACATGGCTGTCATATCCCAATAATTTTCTCCCTCATCCTCTTTCCACAATACTTCCCCCATTTGCTGCAACGAAGTCAAGTAATGAAAAACAAATCCCAGGTATTGACCATGCCTGACAATGTAAGCTTCATTTGGCACCAATCATTTACCCGCATCCCTTCCATGAAGAAGGAGGAATGTTTTACTAGCATTCCTCTTGTGTCACAAGTGACCACCTCACTGATCAGTATTCTGAGGTCTTTCAATAGTGTGTCCTTTTATATTGTTGTAAACATGATGTGATTGTTCTCCTGGTTCTGTTTGCTTGGTTTTATATCAGGTCACATACCACAGTACTTTGTTCTGTCCATAGTCCTCTGGTAATCACTTATTTACCATTTCTTTTCCAACATTCACATTTTTCTGTTATTATTTATATATTTATTTTAAACAAATGCTTTATTAACTTCTGTTTTACGTCATTCATTTCTGCCAGATTTTGAGTTACAATTATCCCCCCACCCCTGTTTTTCCCCTGCCCACCCTCCCAGAATAGCAGTCCCAAAAGATATCACGTCCTCCAATCTGCTCTCTCCCATATCTTCTCCCATACCCCCTTCGACTTTTCCATTAGATGAAGGTGAATCTTTGTGTCCTAATGCCTGCACATCTTATCTCCCAATTACAAGCAAAAGAGTATTAATAATAGTATTTATATATATTTGAAACATTTAATCTTAAGACCTCGGATTTCAGATCCATTTCCTTCCTGTCTTGTCACCCATTCCCTCTGGGAAGATAAGTAATTCAGTATATGTTGTACATGTCTAGCTATGCAAAACATTACCATAGTAGATATATTGTACAAGGCTGCTTATAATCCCCTCCTACTCATCCCACCCCCCACCTGGTCCATTTCCTACTTGATCTTGTCCCTCTTCTATAGTGGGTACTTCCAACCTCTCCTCCCCGTTTTTCTGTTATTAAAACCAGAAGACAATAGAAATGGATTTTATTTTCCTATATAAACTATTCTGGGTTTCTCTGATTAAAAGAAAGAAAGATAAAGAAAAGAAAACAAAAGTGCTCAGTTGATCTTACCATTTACTCAAGCTTTTGTCTTTATCTCTTCTCTTTATCAATTTCCTAGCCTTGTCTCCATTTCCTCTCTTCTCTCTCCTCAGTAACTTATAATTTATTTTTATCACTCCACTTAAAAGGATTCTCTTCAAAGTTACCAATGCTCTCTGAATTGCAAAGTCCAAAGGCCTATTTACTAATTTTTATCTTTCTTAAGTTTCTTCAGTTAGAAACTGCTAACTAACCTTTAATCTTTGCTATTCTCTCATCTTTGAGTTTTCAAGACATCCCTTTCTTTTGTTTTTCCTCCATATCTGATTGCTATTGCTTCTTCTTAATCTTCTTTGGTCATCGTCCTCATCCTTCCCCCAAATTATAGCATATCCCAAGGCTCCTCCAAGATCCATTTAAGAATGGTGCTCTAGGCAGCCATCTTGTCATTTCCACCTGGCAGCTCTCCTGGATTTCATCACAGTCTCCCAAACGTATCATCCTATAGAATCACATCAACTTTGAAAATTACACCTCCTCAGTAATTCTTGCCCTTGGCACCCCTCCTTCTCTCTGATTAGAGAGGGTGGAGGGTAGATATCAGACCCTCCAAGAGCTGTCTTCCCATCTGGCTGCAGGACTTCATCACGCTCCTCTTTTTTGCATGATGCAAAAAATGCAACTCCATTTTTCAGCTTCTTTTTATGAATGGTCTTCCCCCATTAGATTGTGAGTCCATTGAGAGCAGAGACTCTCTTATACCTTGTTTTGTTTCCTCAGAACTTAGCAGTGCATGTGCTTCATAATTCTTTACTAACTGTCCTGTTCCCTCTTCTTCCTCTTTTTCCATTATCTCCCAGGAGCAGCTAGGTGGTATAGAATATCTGACCAAGGTCTTTGATACTGTTAGTTGTGAGGGATTATGGACCATTATGTTAAAATTTGGTTGCCCAGAGAAGCTCACTATCAATGTAAGTCAATTTCATGATGCTGTGTTTGCCTGGGTTCTTGATAATGGACAATCCTCTTGTGCCTTCCCAGTCACCAATGGAGTGAAACAAGGCTGTGTGCTTGTTGTCATGCTTTTTAACATAATGTTTTCAGTCATGATGTCAAATGCTTTCAATGAGGATGAGCACTGTATCAAGGTCAGCTACCTCACTGACGGTAAATTTCAATCTGAAAAGGCTACAAGCCAAGATCAAAGTGGAGGGAGGGTTGGTGCATGATTTTCTGGTTGCAGATGACTGTATGCTGAATGTAGCCTCTAAAGCTGAGATACAACAAAGCATAGATCAATTCTCTGCTGCTTGTGATAAGTTTGGCCTAACAGTTAACACCAAGAAAAAAACAGGTGCTCCTTCAGCCTCCATCACACCATCCATACATGGAACCATCAGTTACAGCAAATGGAGAAGTTTTGAATGTTGTGGATAAGTTTGCTTACCTTGGTAGCATACTTTCTAGGGATGTACACATTGATAATAAGGTTGACACATGCATTGCCAGAGCTAGCTCAGTGTTTGGGAGACTTCAAAGGAAGGAGTGAGAGAGAAGAGGTATTAGACTGACCACCAAACTGAAGGTCTACAGCGCCATTGTGCTGACCTCATTGTTGTACACCTGTGAAAACTGAACAGTCTACCAGTGCCATGCCAGGAAACTGAATCACTTTCGTTTGAATTGTCTTAAGAAAATTCTGAAGATCACCTGGCAGGTAAAGGTACCAGGCACTGAGGTCCTTGCTTGAACTAAACTGCCAAGTATTCAAACTCTGCTTCTGAGAGTGCAGCTCTGATGGGCTGACCATGTTGTTAGAATGCAAAATGTATGCTTGCCAAAATGACTGTTTTCTGGAGAACTCACAGAGAGCAAGTGTTCACATAGTGGTTATCAGAAGAAACGATATGAGGATGCTCTCAAGTTTTCTCTCAAGAACTTTGGAATTGATTGGGAGACATGGGAGACATTGGCATAGGACCTCTCAGTATGGTGAGTCCACATCAGAGAAGGTGCTGTGCTCTATGAGCAAAGCAGAATTGAAGCAGCTCAATGGAAATACAGAATGAACACATTTGGAGATTCCACCCTAAATTTTCTTTCTTCTTTCTTTCTTTCCTTCCTTCCTTCCTTCCTTCCTTCCTTCCTTCCTTCCTTCCTTCCTTCCTTCCTTCCTTCCTTCCTTCCTTCCTTCCTTCCTTTCTTTTTGGAGGGGCAATTCGGGTTAAGTGACTTGCCCAAGGTCACATGGCTAGTTTTTTTGTTAATTGTCTGAGGGCAGATTTGAACTCAGTTCCTCCTGACTCCAGGGCTGGTGCTCTATTTACTGCACCACCTAGCCACCCCTCCACCTCAGATTTTCACATGGACTATTTGTGCCTGATCTGTGGAAGAGCATTCCAAGTTCATATTGATCTGATCAGTCACAGACACATTGAAACTTAACTTTAGCATAATTATGTCATTTCTATCCTTTTTGAGAACTAAGGACAACAACAAAGGTAGTGTAGTAGACAGATTGTCTGAAGTTAGGAAGGACCAAGTTCAAATCTGGCTTTAGAAACTTTTTTTGCTGTGTGTCCATGGGCAAGTCACTTACCCTGTCTTTACCACAGTTTCATCATTCATAACATAGGGATGATAATAGCTCTTAACTTACAGCATTGTTGTGAGGATCAAATTATGCAATATTTGTAAAATGCTTAGCACAGTGCCTGTAAGTAAGCACTAATAAATTCTAATGTGATTAATAATGTATTATATAATGACTTATTATTATAATCTTCACAGCACATAGCCAGACCTATAAATCCAGCACTGATTTCTCTTCTGAGCTTCAGTCCCACATCACTGCCTGTATGTATATCAAACTCAGCAAGTCTAAAACAGAACTTGCTATCTTTTTTTCTAAATCCACCTCTGACTTTCTCTGTTTTTATGACTGGTACCACTAACCTTCATATATTTACTGATTGAATCATTTCCCATGTTCTCTCTATAGTGAGTATATGGAAAACTGTATAAATGCATGATTAGGAAAAACAATTTTGTTTGATCTTTTACCCTGATAATACTTAAATTGCATACTTCAATTTGATCTTTCAGAGAATCACTCTCATTTTTTATGTAGTTTAGTTGTATCAAGCACTTTGTGACCACATTTAGGATTGGTTTTCTTAGCAAAATATATTGGAATGGTTTGTCATTTCCTTCTCCAAATCATTTTATAGATGGGGAACTGAGACAAAGTTAAGTGATTTGCCAAGGGAACAAAACTAGTAAACGTCTGAGGCCAGATTTGAACTCAGGAAGATGAGTCTTCCTGACTTTAGGCTTGGTGCTCTATGTATGGCACTACCCAGCTGCCCACTGCCAACTTTTTTTAAATTTACCATTTTCTAAATGATTTAGATTAAAATGAGTACAACAGAGCTCCAATACAACTACTTATAATAATTTTGTGTCATCTCCATTGTTTTTGTCTCTTAATTCCTTCTTGCTCCATACCTTTTTTCTTTCCCCTGCCCACATTCTTCTCTTTCTATATTGCTGTTTCATTACTAACTCCCAAAATTTACCAATAAGTAGCATTGTACTAGGAATCAAAATTCACTATAAGTTGTTTGCCGATGTGATGGAGTCCGAGAAGGAGAGAGTTAAATGAACTAGGGATACTTATTGAAACCTAAAAACCTGCTCTAGTGATACAAAGGGAAAAGATAGAAAATGCTGTAATGAAAGAACAGAAGGCATCTAATGGAAAATAAGAGGCTTCCCCCTTTCCCCATTCAAATTAATTTATTGAGGGTAATTATCATATTTTCCACTGTGACCTAGGATCTTAGTTTATATCGTGGCATGCTACTAATATAATTGAGGGATGAGAAATCAATGGCATATGTTCATTTCAATTCAACTCAACAAGCCATTGTTAATCACTTACTATATATTAAGTACTATTCAAGGAATTGGGAATACAAAGACAAAAATGTTATATTCCCTGCCCTCAATGACTTTACTTCCAGCTGCTGGAAATAATGTCTTTTCATAAAAAAGTAAATATAAAATAATTTAGTTTGGGTGGGCACTAAGAACTGGGGAGATAGCATTAGGAAAGGTCCTAGGCTGATATGATCTATAGAGTTAGCCTGTTATTCTCCCATATATTTGACAATTTGGCCACATATGGATGTTGTTTGTATGCTTTTTTTGTTTGCCATTTTTGGACCTAGACCAGGAGTAGGGAATCTGAGGCCTTGAGGCCATATGTGGCCTTCTAGGTCCTTGGGTGTGGCCTTTTGACTAAGTCCAAGTTTTGCAGAACAAACCTTTTTATTTTTATTTATTTTGTATTTATATATATTTGAAACATTTAATGTTACTACCTCAAATTTCAGATCCATTTCCTTCCTCCCTTGTCACCCATTCCCTCTTGGGAGATAAGTAATTCAGTATATGTTGTACATGTCTAGCTATGCAAAACATTATCATAGTAGATATATTGTACAAGGCTGCTTATAATTCCCTCCCACTCATCCCACCCCCCACCTGGTCCATTCCCTACATGATCCTGTCCCTCTTTTATAGTGGGTACTTCCAACCTCCCCTCACCCCAAGGATGCCCTCCCCTCCATCATCCCTCCTCCCATCCCCCTTCCCCCTATCCTGCTGCAGGTTGAGATATCCCATTTACTATGTATGTCATTTTCTCCCTGAACCAAATTCAGTTTGAGTGTGGTTTTGCCTTTTTAGCCTTCCTTATTCTCACCCTCTTTTGCAACCACTTCCCCTTGCTTCTTCTGCATGGGATAGTTTACACTACCCTGTCTCTCCCCATCTCCTCTTGCCACTTTCCTCTCTCACCTCATAATTTCATCCCTTGAGTATTTTCCCTTCCCAACAAATTCAACTTATGCCCTCTATCCATATATAACTGTAACCATATACACACACATTCACATATGTATTCATATGACCACACACTCTTCTTCCATTATTTTCATAGTGAGAAAGATATCATCAGTCACAGTTATTGCTTTTCCATATAGGAATGTAAATAGTTCAACTTTGATAAGTTCCTTTTGTTTTCTTTTCCCTGATTACCTTCTCAGGCATCTCTTGCTTCTTGTGTCTGGATGTCAAATTTTCTATTCAATTCTGGTTTTTTCCTCAAGAATGCTTGAAAGTCCTCTATTCCACTGAATGACCATATTTTCCCCTAAACAAAATACTCAGTTTTGCTGGGTAGGTGACCCTTGGGTTCATTCCCAGTTCTTTTGCCCTCTGGAATATCATATTCCATGCCCTTTGATCCCTCAGTGTAGAAGCTGCCAGGTCCTGGGCTATTCTGATTGTGTTTCCACAATATTGAAATTGTTTCTTCCTGGCTGCTTGTAGTATTTTCTCCTTGATCTGGGGATTCTGGAACCTGGCTATAATATTCCTGGGAGTTTTCTTTTTGGGATCTTTTTCAGGAGGTGATCTGTGGATTCTTTCAACCTCTATTTTGCCCTCTGGATCTAAAACATCAGGGCAGTTTTCCTTGAGAATTTCTTGAAGGGTGATTTCTAGGTTCTTTCTTGATCATGGCTTTCAGGTAGTCCAATAATTTTTAAATTGTCTCTCCTGGATCTATTCTCCAGGTCAGTGGTTTTTCCCATGAGATATTTCACATTGCCTTCTAATTTTTCATTTGTTTGGATCTGCTTAACAGCATCTTGATTTCTCATAAAGTCACTAGCTTCCATTTGCTCCAGTCTAACTCTGAAGGAATGAATCTCCTCAGTGAACTTTTGAGATTCTTTTTCCATCTGGCAAATTCGACTTTTTAAGGCATCTTCTCCTCATTGCCCTTTTGGGCCTCCTTTGCCATTTGAGTTAGTCTATTTTTTAAGGTGTTGTTTTCCTCAGTCAGGCTGTTGACCCTCATTTCTTACTTTTCCTGCATCCTTCTCATTTCTCTTTCGAATTTTTCCTCCACTTCTCTTATTTGATTTTTAAAGTCCTTCTTAAGGTCCTCTATGGCCTGCAACCCGCTCATGTTTTCCCCTGGGGCTTTTGGAGCAGGACTTCTGACCTCACAGTCCTTTTCCTGCTCTATGCCCCCAAATAGGAGTCTAGGGTTGCATTTTTCTGTTTCCTTTGCCTTGGCATGTTGCCACTTAATTACTTGACTTTTGGGCTTGTTGCCACACTATGGCTTTAAGGCCAGATAGAGGAATTTTCGTCCCAAACGTGTGGGGGCAACTTCCGTTTCTGGCAAGCTGTAAACCCACCCACGACTTCCACCCTAGATCACAATCCAGATCTAGGGAGGTTAAAGCAAGAGCAATTACCCCCCAAGACTGATCGCTGGATCTCCCTACAAATTTGCAGGCTGGGAGCGGTATCTGCCTCTGAAAACTACAAAATGGCGTTTGTCCTCAGCGGCTTCTAGCCCCCAGGGGAGGGAGCCGACGCATTCCCTAATACCAGTCCCAAAGTCCATAGGACACTAACCTCTTACTTTTTCCCAGGCAAGTCTATGTTGATAATTCTGGAGTCGCCACAGCTCCTGGTGTTCTGGGGTTCCTCCAGATGGCTGCTGGCCCTGCCGCCCTGGGGCTAAAACCTCGGCTCATGGGGACCTGGGCTCGGCTCGTCTTGGCTCCTGCACTCTGCGCGCTGCATGCTGCCAGGTCCCAGACCACTGCGCTGGTCCTTCCTGCAGGGCTGCTGGGCTGTCCTCAGTGGAAGGTTGGCTTCTCTTTGTTGTTCTGTGGGTGCTGGGGCTCCAGAAGTTGTTCAGAGTCCCCTTTTACATCGTTTGGGGGGAATGTGGGGGCAGAGTGGCCAGAACAAATCTTTTTATTAAGAGGATTTGTTCTGTTAAGTTTGGATACAGTCAAAAGGCTGCACTTGAGGATCTAGAGGGTCACATGCCTCTGGGTCCCAGGTCCCCACTCTTGACCTAGATATGTAATTTCATTGGCCTGAGGATCCCAGGAAGCAAACTCCTTCTATCAGTTCTGATCTCCAATCATTCTGAAACTTATAGTCTTAGAACATTGCTTGGATACACTGAAATATTAAATGATTTGCCCCAGGTTTCACAACCAGTGTGTCAGAGGCAGTGATTTACCCCCAGGAAGTTCTTTAATAATGAATAGAGAACTCAACTCAAAGCCAAAGAGGCTGGAGTTCAAGTTGTGCCTATGACACATACTGGCTCTGAGAGTCTGGGAAAGTCGTTTAAATTCTCTGTGGCTTAGGCAACCCTTTAAAACATGAAATTGCAACAAAAGTGCCAACCAGCATTAGTAGAAAGAGTTTCCTCATGGAAATTAACATATACCAATTTAAATCACAAGTTCACTCCCCTACCTATATCCCTTCCTGATCTGAAGACCAGTATGCTGTTCCCTTTGTGCCATGTGGTGTTTTGGTATAGTAGATAAAATACTGGTATTTTATCTATGAAATTTAAAGCCAGACAAATCTCCTGGTGGTGAATTCCCAATGAGCAGTTAGTCAGGTGTCCCTTTCATTGGAGGGCTACATTCTACTGATTATTTTCAAAGAACTTTTAGACCCAAAGAGAGGTAGCTTGTGCTTTTCTTGAGATTAAGGCCTCTCTGGAATTCACAGTGGAGCTTCTGGGCTCATCAGTTGACCTGAAGTTCCAGGATTCTAGCCTAACAGACTGAGCCAAATATATATGTTTCCTTCCTGGATCCCCTTTTCCTCCTAACGATTGGAATGTGACCTAAGGAATCAGATTCCAGTAGAATGGCCATTGACTAACACAGACAATTTTTTTTTTTGAGGAAACGAGGATAGCTGGGGATAAAAAGAGTAACAATTTTAAAGAAAACTACTTCCTTCTATCTTATTATTTCATATATCTGATTTCCATTTCCATGGAAACAGGATAGAAAAGGCAGCTGGCAGGCAGGAGTGGATTGGAAATCCTTTTTCTGACTTTGTTAACTGTTGTCTGCCTGCTGAGATAGACAGTTGCCAGTCTGTTAAAAAGAAAACTATGAAATTGAAAGGGCCAATGGTTTCAATACAGGACTTTGGCAATATATATTCTTTCAATTTAAAAAAGCTAACTACTCTTTCAAAATATACTATTTTACTTTTAATCCTTTTGGATATCATAAAATATAATTTCATGATGGATATGGTTAAGAAGTATGCAGCTGACTGCATGTTTCATTGGAGTAACTTCCTGTTACTAACATGACTGACAAGCAAATGTGCTGAGACATGTCCTTTGAGATAGTATGGAGTTCTGCTGGAGGTACAGGAAGACTTTCAGTCTCAGGTGTCTTATAGTCCCTGGGGTGTGCAAAGGAGCCAAAAGTACCTTATTGTCAGGCATGGATTGCTCATGCGTTAAGCAGCATTTTCTGTCCTTTTGTTTCTGTTGACATGAATGAAGTTATTTTAATGTTAGAAAGCACTAGATTTTACTATTACAGAAAAAGCTGGCAAGGATTGGTTGTACCATTGAGAATGAGTAAATTTCTCCACTTTGGGAGGGGTATAAGGACTTGTAGGACACTGATTCTTCCCTTAGCAAGTAAAAGAAATACTAGTTAACTGAAAAAATCAAAATGCTATAATAATAATAATAATAATAATAATAATAATAATAATAATAATAGCACTTATGCAACACTTCAAGGTTTCCAAATACTTTGCTTATGTCATTTCATTTACTTTTCACAGCAGCTTCATGAGGTAGATGCTGTTATTCTTGTTTTACAGATGAATAAACTGAAGCTAAGAGAGTTTAAGTACCTTCCCTATGTATACAGATAGTATCTGAGAAAAGAGGTGAATTCATATCTTCCTAACACCAAGTCCAGCATTCTATGCACTGCCTTACACCCAGAGAATATTGTACTCCCCTTCCATTCAGTCATTACAAAGTTATTTACTGAGTGTGGCCACATGCATAGAATAAATGACATTGTTTATGGGGATGCACTTTTAAATCCTAAAGTAAAACCTGTGTTCTGCATCCTTGTCAGACTTACAATGGCTGCTTGGGAATGTTATACTTGCAACAGTGCACAACATTTATCTCTTTCATCCCTCCCCTAAATTAACACATCTGTTTGCTGTCAAATATAGAAATACACAGGTAAGGATTCTGTTCAATTTACTTACTAAAACTTTTTTTTAAGTGCATTCATGGCTTCCATTATTTCTCAACAGCTGTGGAATGAAATTAAGTGGGGGGGTAATTTTATGGAAAGAAACAAATATCTTGTTTAGTTAAATATCATTGCTTTTAGCAGATAGACAATCCCAAATCAGTTTGTGATCAAAACAGCAGGAGTAAACTTTTGCAAACATGTAGCTTCCTTGGGAAATGGGAGTTGCTTGACCTTAAGGCAAGGATCATGCTACCTCTTACGATTACTCAGAAATGTGAGGTTTTTATGAAAGGTTTGGGTTGAGAACAAGACAGAGAGACTCTGTGTATTTGTGTGTGTGTGTGTGTGTGTGTGTGTGTGCACACGCACTTGAGCACATATGTGGAATCAGGTGGAATAGACAGAGTCAAACAGAACAAGTTTCCAGTGCTGGATAACCTACATGCAAGTTGTTTGACCTTAGATAAGTCATTTATCCACTCTGTGCTTTAGTATTCTCATGTTTCAAAAGAAAATATCTAAACCTCAGGTTTATTAATGTTAGATGAAATGTTCAATCAAAAATAATTCATACACTTGATCTTGCCATTACCTATAAGTGTTCCACTTTCATACACGGACTCTGAAAATCACGTTGGCATTCTCCCTATCTTTTTGTCTTATAATCCCAAATCTTGTTTTTGTTCCCACTGTGACCTCCAACTACTCCACATTAGTTCTTTACCTGCACTGACTACACTTCACCCCTTTCTTCATCTTGACCCCTTGGTGAAACAATTTGGTTCTATATTCTCCTTTTCTTTGATGTGCTTCCTTATTCTGTCACTGATATTGCTCTGCCAAGCTTCAACCTTGATTTGCTTCAACCATCCAGTTGTCTTCTATGTTACTCTTTCCCATGTACTCAGCTCCTACTCATTTTGTGCTGTTAGATGAAGTTGGAGAAAGTAACAAAAATGTGGTGAGAATTTGCACTACAAACTCATGTTACATACCTCAACTGGGTCTACACTGCTGCAGGGAAATCTTTTTCATGCCTCCCTAATTCAGTATTCTACTCACCACAGCAATTATTTTAATGGTTTTCATCCTTAAGCCTCCCATACCTTCCCCTAACCCTACCCTAGGAGCTAAGAATCTTACCTCAAATTTACTTGAAATAAAGCCATTCCCTTAGAACTTTCTCTTACTGTAGCTCCTAATCTATTTCTCCCTAATATTCCCCAAACCCCTCACTTTATCTGCCCATTAGCTGTTGGTCATCATCTCATGTTACTTCTTTCTTTTGTGACCAAACTCCTCAGGAAGGCCAAGAAAGTCAGGTACAACCACTGTCTCCACTTCCTTATCTCTGACTCTCTTCTACAGTGTGGCTTCCAACTTCACATTCAACTGAAACATCTCTATCCAAACATATCAATGATTTCTTAATTGCTAAATCAAATGACCTTTTCTCAATCCTTATCCTCCTTGACCTCATTGCATTCTTTGACATTGCCAATCACCCTTTTCTTTTTGATATTCTTTTCTAAGTTTTTTATGACACTATTCTGTCCCCCCTCCCCACCATGAATATCTGACTGCTCCTTGTCTATCTCCTTTGTTGGATCTTTATCTAGATTGTGCCTTCTAACCATGGGTGTCTTCCAAGGGTGTCCTCTCTCTCTCTCTCTCTCTCTCTCTCTCTCTCTCTCTCTCTCTCTCTCTCTCTCTCTCTCTCTATATATATATATATATATATATATATGTATATGTACTTTTTGTTTTGTGATATCATAAACTCCCATAAACTATCGTGCTCTATGCTGAAGATTCTTTGATCTACTTATCCAGCCTTAATGTCTTCTCACACCTATATTGCAGTTCCAACTGCCTATTGGACATCACCAACTAGATGACTTACAGACATCATAAATTAACCATGTCCAAAACTGAACTCTTTATCTCCCCTGCATCCCAAATCCTTGCCTCTTTCCAACCATTATTGTGGATACCACTATCCTCCCAGTTGCTCAAGCTCACAATATCGGTGTTATTATTGACTCTTTATTATCTGCTCTCACCCACCCCCATATACAGTCTCTTGCCAAGGCCTACTGATTTCACTTTCATAAAATCTCTTGTACCTTCTCTCCTCTCACACTTCCATTCCTCCAGTCTAGGTTCTCATCATCTCATGACTGGACTTCTGCAATAGCCCACTGGTCAGTCTCTATGCCTCAAAACTCTCCCTATGCCAGTCCATCCTCCATTCCACTGTTGAAGTGATCTTCTCAAATTGTATATCTATGACTATGTCACCCTCCCTACCCGCATTCATGTGCTCCATTGTCTCTTTATCACCTCCAAGATCAAATACAAAATCTGGTTAGGCATTACTATCCTAACTTTCTCATTGCCTCATGTCTTATTCTTCCCTACATACTCTGCAGTCCAATGATGCTGGCTGGCCTTCTTGCTGCTACTTACACAAGACACTCCCTTTCCTGGCTCATTCTCACTAACTTTCTCCCATATCTGGAATTCTCTCTAGTCATTTTTATCTCCTGATCTCCAATGTTCCCTTCATGGCCCAACAAAAATCCCATTATCTACAAATGGCCTTTCCCAATCCCCTCTAATACTAGTAACTTACTTTTATTGGTTAGCTCCAGTTTGTCCTATATAAATTTATTTGGACATAGTTACATCTTATCTCTCCAATAATATCACGAGACCCTTGATATCAAGGACTGACTTTTTTGCCTTTTTTGTATCATCAGTGCTTAGTACAATACCTACAACATAATGAGCATTTAATAACTTTGCTGAATGACTATCTAAATGTTAAATATTTGTCTTTCATTAGGCTAGGTCTCAAGTTATGTGTGCTAGGAAGGAAACAAAAGAAATCTAAGGTGTGGTTGTTACCCTTAATATCATGACCCACAAGTGATTCCAGCATCCTCTCATGACCTCCATTACGGATTATACTTATCAAGAGTCAGCCTCATGATGGTACTACTGTAATCCACTTATAATGACCAAGAGGTTAATGTTTGTCGGGACTTAATAGTTTCTTCCCTCGGATCAAAGGTTCTAAGCTTTCCTTCAATGCTTTCTGCTCACTAGAACTATTCTTGTTAGCTCTTTTACCTTATAGACCCTAGAACATACTTGGCTCTAACTCAAATATCAGTTTCATGATTTCATCTCTATCTACTTACATCTTCCATTAGAATATAACTCCTTATAAAAAGTGTTTGCCTTTTATTTTTTGCCTTTTTTGGGGGGAAGGGCACCCTCAGTATATAATACAATGACTAGCATGTAGTAAGTGAATAATAAACATAGAGTAATGAATTGATTTCTTATTACCCCAAAATGCCTCAGACATTAAGTAGTAGTTTTCTTTTTGACTAAATAACATTAATTCAATTAAAATATTTTGGATGAGGATTAAATTTGAAGTCAGATAACTGGAATTCAAATTTTTGAAATTCAAAATTTTTAAAAAATTGTTTCATTGGGGGCAGAGCCAAGATGGAGGAGTAGAAACAGCTCATCCAAGCCACTCTGCCCCCAGATTCCCTCCAAACTATGTAAAAGGGAACTCTGAACAACTTCTGGAGCCCCGGCACCTACAGAATAACAGAGAAGCTAAACTCCTGCTGAGGACAGCCCAGCAGCCCTGCAGGAAGGACTAGGGCAGTGGTCTAGGAGCCTGCAGCTCGCAGCACACAGAGTGTGGGGAGCCGAGCTGAGCCGAGCCCAGGTCTGCGTGAGCCGAGGTTTTAGCCCCAGGGCGGCAGGGCCAGCAGCCGGCTGGAGAGACCCAAGAACACCAGCAGCTGTGGCGACTCCAGAATTATCAACATAGACATGCCTAGGACAAAGTGAGAGGTTAGTGCCCTATGGAATTTGGGACCAGTATTTGGGGAATGCTTAGGCTTCCTCCCCTGGGGGTTAGAAGCCACTGAGGAGACAAGCCATTTTGTAGTTTTCAGTGGCAGCTCCAGCTCCTGGCCTGAGAACTGTGGGGAGATCCAGCAATCAGTCTTGGGGGGTAATTGCTCATGCTACAACCTCCCTGGATCTGGATTGTGATCTGGGGTGGAATTCGTGGGTGGGTTTACAGCGTGCCAGAAATGGTAGTTGCCCCCCACACGTTCAGGACAAAAATTCCCCTATCTGTTGGCAAAGACATACTGTGGCAATAAGCCCAAAAGTCAAGTAATTAAGTGGCAACATGCCAAGGCAAAGGAAACAGAAAAATGCAACCCTAGACTCCTATTTTGGGGGCACAGAGCAGGAAAAGGACTGTGAGGTCAGAAGTCCTGCTCCAAAAGCCCCAGGGGAAAACATGAGCGGTTGCAGGCCATAGAGGACCTTAAGAAGGACTTTAAAAATCAAATAAGAGAAGTGGAGGAAAAATTGGAAAGAGAAATGAGAAGGATGCAGGAAAAGTATGAAATGAGGGTCAACAGCCTGACTGAGGAAAACAACACCTTAAAAAAATAGACTAAATGAAATGGCAAAGGAGGCCCAAAAGGGCAATGAGGAGAAGAATGCCTTAAAAAGTCGAATTTGCCAGATGGAAAAAGAATCTCAAAAGTTCACTGAGGAGATTCATTGCTTCAGAGTGAGACTGGAGCAAATGGAAGCTAATGACTTTATGAGAAATCAAGATGCTGTTAAGCAGATCCAAACAAATGAAAGATTAGAAGGCAATGTGAAATATCTCATGGGAAAAACCACTGACATGGAGAATAGATCCAGGAGAGACAATTTAAAAATTATTGGACTACCTGAAATCCATGATCAAAGAAAGAACCTAGGAATCACTCTTCAAGAAATTCTCAAGGAAAATTCCCTGATGTCTTAGATCCAGAGGGCAAAATAGAGGTTGAAAGAATCCACAGATCTCCTGAAAAAGATCCCAAAAAGAAAACCCCCAGGAATATTATAGCCAGGTTCCAGGATCCGCAGATCAAGGAGAAAATACTACAAGCAGCCAGGAAGAAACAATTTCAATATTGTGGAAACACAATCAGAATAGCCCAGGGCCTGGCAGCTTCTACACTGAGGGATTGAAGGGCATGGAATATGATATTCCAGAGGGCAAAAGAACTGGGAATGAACCCAAGGGTCACCTACCCAGCAAAACTGAGTATTTTGTTTCAGGGGAAAATATGGTCATTCAGTGGAATAGAGGACTTTCAAGCATTCTTGAGGAAAAAACAGAATTGAATAGAAAATTTGACATCCAGACACAAGAAGCAAGAGATGCCTGAGAAGGTAATCAGGGAAAAGAAATCAAAAGGAACTTATCAAAGTTGAACTATTTACATTCCTATATGGAAAAACAATAACTGTGACTCAGGAAATCTTTCTCACTATGCAAATAATGGAAGAAGGGTGTGTGGTCATATGAATACATAAGCGAATGTGTTTGTATATGGTTACAGTTATATATAGATAGAGGGCATAGGTTGAAATTGTTGGGAAGGGAGGATAATCTAGGGATGAAATTATGAGGTGAGAGAGGAAAGTGGCAAGAGGAAATGGGGAGAGAGAGGGTAGGGCAAACTATCTTATGTAGAAGAAGCAAGGGGAAGTGGTTGCAAGAGAGGGGGAGAATAGGAAGGCAAAAATGCAAAACCACATTCTCATTGAATTTGGTTCAGGGAGAGAATGACATACATACTAAATGGGATATCTCAACCTACAGCAGAATAGGGGGAAGGGGGATGAGAGGAGTGATGATGGATGGGAGGGCATACTTGGGGTGAGGGGAGGTTGGAAGTACCCACTATAGAAGAGGGACAGGATCATGTAAGGAAAGGACCAGGTGGGGGGGTGGGTTGAGTGGGAGGGAATTATAAGCAGCCTTGCACAATATATCTACTATGATAATGTTTTGTATAGCTAGACATGTACAACATATACTGAATTACTTATCTCCCCAGAGGGAATGGGTGACAAGAGAGGAAGGAAATGGATCTGAAATTTGAGGTCTTAAGATTAAATGTTTCAAATATATATAAATACTATTATTAATACTCTTTTGCTTGTAATTGGGAGATAAGAAGTGCAGGCATTGGGACACAAAGATTCACCTTCCTCTAATGGAATCGTCGAAGGGGGTATGGGAGATGATATGGGAGAGAGCAGTTTGGAGGAAGTGATATCTTGTGGGACTGCTATTCTGGGAGGGTGGGTAGGGGAAAAACAGGGGAGGGAAATGATTGTTACTCAAAATCTGGCGGTAATGAATGATGTAAAACAAAATTATTAAAGCATTTGTTTAATAAAAATTGTTTCATTTTCATTCTTTTTCTAAAAATCACTATTTCTATGCCTGTAGTTCCTCCCGTCACCAGTAAAGGCTTCCTTTGTATATCAAAGAGCATAATCAAATATATTTGTGTTGTATTGGTCATGGGTGGAGACTTATGCGTCCTTCTGTACTCACCTCTTCACCAAGAATTTCATTGTCAGTCACTGGTTACTGCATCGATTCAAGTTCTCAAGCTTGGCAGCAGTATTTAGGATGAATCAAAACAATGACAAACTGGATGCTGGAAGATCCAATAGATAATAGAATTGAACGCTCTTTGAGAAAGTTAAAAGCACTTTTTGCATGCAAGCTATTAGTATACATAAACTGTTCATTAGATTTGTGGTAAAATTACATGAGCAAGAAGAATAGAAATTAACAGGGAGAAGATACAGTTTTCTTGAAAACCGCTTAGTTGGGAATAGTCTGAACACCATGCTGTATTAACAGTTCCACAAAACTGCCACACAAAGATGGGTAAACTGTAGCTAGCCAATTATTCTGTGCACACTTCCTTATCTCTAAGACTTAGAGGAAAATGTGCAAATATGTGGGCTGCAAAGTATTGCACAGGTAGAATATTATACACACACAAAGCCTGCACAGGAAATGGAAAGGATTGTGTCAATGTCATTGCATTCTTCCCATTCCTGTTACTCTCTTCAAAACCTTGTGTACTGACCCTACTTGTGGTCAAATAGACTTTCTAAATTAAAATGTCAAATTGCATTCCTCTAATTAATAGTGATTTTAAGCATTTCTTCATATGACTATAGATAACTTTTATTTCTTCATCCAAAAAAATATTCATAATGTTTGGACACTTATCAGTTGTGGAATGGCTTGTATTCTTATAAATTTTGACTCAGTTCTCCACACATTTGAGGAATGAAGCCTTTCCTTCAATTTTGGTTGTATTGGTTTTGTTTGTATAATTGATATATATATATATATATATATATATATATATATATATATATATATATATATATATATATAATTATTCATTTTACATTTCATAATGCTCTCTCTTATTTATTGTAAACTCTGACAAGTAAACCATTTCTTGTTTTCTTAATTTGCACAGGGTATCACTCTTTACACCTAAATCATGTACCCATTTTGACTTTATCTTGGTATATAGTGTAATATATTGGTCTATACCCAGTTTCTGTAGAAATTTCCTCATTCCTGATAGTGCATAATTTTTTAAAGATGCTTTTCCCTTATGCATATATTAAAAGATAAATTGTTGTTGCCACCCTAAAAAAGTTTTGGGGTAATTCAACAAGACAAAATATCAAACATCATAGGCAATACTTGAAAAAAATGAACCACTATGAAAAAGTCTTAAGGTTGTGCTCAAATAGCCATCAGTTATGCTTTCTGTCTCAATAGGAATATTTAATTTACTATCTCTTATCCTATATATAATTTAAAAATCCACATCAATCTTCTCAGGCAGTAGTGAAATGGAAAGTACCCAGGAATTAAAATCATAAAACTTGAATTCAAGGTCTACCTCCACCACTAACGAGATCTGTGGCTATTAGTGAGTGACAATATCCATAAATCTGAGCTTCCTGTTCTGTCAAATAAGAAATTTGAACCAGGGGAATTCTGTTAAATGTTTAACAACTGGCCCTCAAAAAGAAAAAAAAGCAAAAATGTAACTGCAACCCACTTTTAGGTTGCATATGCCTTATTAAAAATTTCTCCATCACTCTATTAAGTCTAGACAATAAGCAAAACAATAAATCAAACCTTGATTTGTAGTGTTGCTGATTTCCAAAATATAAATGATCACACTGAATTTTCTTTAAAAAATGTATTTATTAATGTCTGAACTTAAGAAATACAGCTATACTTTCCATAACATAGTAGAATGGATGGGGGGATCTGAGGTACAATATCTCACTGGTCAGATTGCCTTAAATGACAAAACATGAAAATGATAAATGCTAAAGAAGATGTGGGAAAATTGGAACACATGCATTGTTGTTGGTATCGTGAACTAATCCAACTATTCTGGGGAGCAATTTGAAACTATGCTCAAAAAGCTAAAAATGCACATACCCTTTGACCAAGCAATACCACTTCTAGGGATGTATCCCAAAGAGATCATAAAAGGCGGAAAAGGACTCACATGCATAAAATATATTTACAGCAGCTCTTTTTATGGTGGCATAGAATCGGAAATCAAGGGGATGCCCATCAATTGGGGAATGGCTAAACAACTTGTGGTATATGAATGTCATGGAATGCTATTTTGCTATAAGAAATGTGGAACAGACTTCATAATACCATGGAGAGACTTATTTAAACTTATGCTGAGTGAAGAGAACAGAACCAGGAGACCTTTGTACACAATTATCCACATGGCATATCTTGTGATGACTAACTTTGATAGACTGGACGCCTCTCAGCAATACAAGGTTATAAGACAACTCCAAGCAACTCCTGATGGAGAGGGCTATCCACATCCAGAGAAAAACCTACAGAGTGTGAATGCAGATTGAAACAAACTACTTTACTCTCTTTTTTGTTTTGTTTTGTTCCTTCTTTATTGTCGTTTATTCCATTGGTTATAATTCTTCTTTACGACTTGACTAGTGTTTAGTGTGAAGGTATTTGTAGAACCTATATCAGATTACATGCCACCATGGGGAGGGCGGAGAAAATTTGGAACTCAAGGGATTGTGGAACTTAATGTTGTGAACTAAAAGTAAATAAATACATTTTAAAAATGAGAAGAAAAAGAATAGGGGGAAAAGATGATTACACCCAAAACTTCAAATATGACTTTATTTTTTTCTGTTTCTTCCCTTCCCACCATCCTAGAGATGGCTACCATTAGACACAAATATGCATATGTATTTATATGTATATGCATGTGTATGTCTGTATGTGTACATGTGTGTACGTCTATGTTTGTATATGTATGTGTATGTGTATGTGTATATGCATGTGTATATATATACACATATATGTATATGTACATATACGTATATATGTATACACATAGTTATGTAAATAATTTCTCCATCTATTTATCAGTTCTGTCTCTGAATGCACATAACATCTTCAGTCCTCTATAGCTAATTTTGGTGTTTATAATAGTCAAAATGCCTTAGTTACTCAAAGTTGTTCTTAAAAGTGAACATTTAACACATGAAAATTTGACAAGTGGTTTTCAGTTGAGGGTTCAGTGGCTTCCATATGCCCCTGGGTTGAACTGATCACTGAGGTTTTATACTGCTCTATGAGACTAAATGAAGCATATTTTTAGGGTTAAGTTGGCATTTTATTTTTTAAATGCAATGTCATAGGATCACAAATGACCTTCCAAGTCTTCCTGTCATTTGATAGATGAGGAAAAAGTGTATTCCTAAAGTTTAAACATATACTAGGCATCAGGAGCAAGATTTCAACTTGGATCATTGTGATGACTGTGATATAGAGTCAGAAGGGACCTAAAAATTCATGTAGTCCAACTCCCTCATTGTATAGATGAAGAATCTCAAGCCCAGGAGGCTTAAGTGACTTATTCAAAGTAAGCAGCCTATGCTAGATTTGAACTCATTTTCCTCTGATTCCTGAGCCCGTTTCTACTGTACCACATGATTTTTCTTTTCTTTTTTTTGACTTTGTAATCTCCCACAGACTCTCTTGGTTATCCCAATACCAAATATGATTAAGTACCTAATGAATGACTTTTGATTATTATATTATTGCATTTGAGGGCTTTAGATTTTCAGAATCTTTACTTCTCACTGCCTTACCATTTCTTCTCCTTTGAAAAAGACAAATATATTTTAATATATTTAGGTCAGATACCAAAACCATCAGCATTTTATATATATATATATATATATATATATATATATATATACATACATATATATATATATATATATATATGTATCTCTTTACACACACATATGCAGTGCTTCTATTTTAGGTTCTATAATCTCTTATACCTTCACAATTGTTATCACTTATCATTAAATATATTAGACAAATACATATGGTGCAGTCTGACAATAAGTACACTGGCATTCAGTTGGTTAGCCTGCTATAGGGTTTAGAAATCAGGCTAAATTGTGAGTTGTGCTGAGTATAATAAAGGGAGAGGATATATGTGGTGTAGTGTGTGTGTGTGTGTGTTTAAGAATCTAAACTGCTAATAACATTTGCACCTTGTCATTAGTGTTCAAGGTGCCACCCCCTCAGCTCTTTTCATTATAGTCTGTCTCATGTGTTATCAACAAAATTCAGTTCCTCAAAGTTTCCATTATCAGTATTAGGAAAATACATTTAGAGATGACCTTTTGAAAGAGCTATTTTATATACTCCACGGCTTCTTTCACTTACACAATTGAGTGAGACATCATGCACACATCATAGTTAACTAAAATTTCAATCATATTACTTTTGGTTTAGTAATTCCAAAATCAACCAGAGCCTAATCCTTAACACATTTACATTGGGTGGAAAATAAAAGTATTTATTTTTTGTGATGCACCTCAGTTGTTCTCCATGGGTCACTATCCAACAGGGTATTTGTATTTGTACTACAGTGGCATCAACCACTCTAGTCCTCATAGATGGGTTAAGACACAGGATGCATAACTGGTGGTCTAGCATTCTAGTTGAGTGCACACAAGTTATCAAGAATCCCCTTCCCTTGACAAATGCACATTCCCTGTAGCACTCAGGCGAGAGTCAAGGAATCATTTTACGGGACATTAGCTTCTAAAGATTGTTACAATCTGTATTCTTATGGTAGAAAGCTTAGCACAGCAAATAAGTCTCCCTAGAATTTCTTTTGAGGATGATGATGACGATGATGGTGATGATGATGAGTAATACCCAGTAGTGCTTTAAAGTTTGCAAAGTACTTTACATATATTGTCCCATTTGATGCTCACAACTATCCTATAAGTTAGGCAGATGAGAAAAGTGAGACAGAGATAGGTCAAGTGACTTTCCCACGGACACACAGCTAAATAAATGGCAGAGGTGGGATTTGAATTGTGGTTAATAATATTGATGAATCATAGTAAGGTATCTTTATAAACACATTCTTTTCATTAAAACTTCACCATATTAGAACATCAGAATTTTGATATACGAAAAAAAATCTCTACTCTTTGAGTAAAGTTAAGTTGGATCAATGTTTGCTATTCCCTTTTGTTGAAATGCACAGCAAGTCTGAACAACCATGCTGTTTTATAGACAGTTAAATGAAAGCATATATTTTTATGATAATGAAGAACCAGTACCATGGTATAAGAGAATATATATATATATATATATATATATATATATATATATATATATATATATATATATATATATATATATATATTGTGATACATTGGTGCATGGGTGAAGGGAGAATTATCCAGATCCATTACCTCATTGTCACATCATGTGACAATTCTCTCCATTGATGCAGATCAGCAATTCCTCCATAACTTAGAACCTTTGAGTTAACCTAGACAGTTAGAGGTTGGTCAAGGACACAGGGTCATTATGTTAAAAAAAAATTCCAGGCTTTAAAACCCTGGTTTTCCTGACTTTGAGGCTATCCCTCTAAATTATGCTAAACTATTTTTCTCAAACAGATATGGAGATGAAGATGTATATATGTAGATGTATATGCATACATATATACATATGCATGTATGTGTATACATAATTTTCAATAAATGAGTCTATGAATGTATATATGTGTTACAAATCTGATTAGCATTTTATACACATTTCATTTTTATGTATAACTGAGCTGTCTGCTTATTTACACTGCAGTCTCTGACACCCAAGATAGCATGTCTCTTCTATTCCAGCTTCAGACAAAATTGTCTATGCTATTGGGATGAGAATCACTACACCTAACCCAATGATGAGACCTGTATTGATGAGTTTCATAGTCTCCCAAGTTAGTTGCTCATTCCCAACGTGGACTGGACCTCACCAGTGATGGCATCAACAACAAACTCTAGAGCAAAAAGCCTGTCTGATTCCAGTTCAGGAAACCTCCAAGGCTTCTTGGCTACCCCAGCATGCCACATTTTCATGTCTTTGAATATTGACCTCCTGAGGAGACTGAACTTGGGGGCATACTCCACTGAATCTTGCAAATGACTGAATCCCTGTGCTCACTTTTCCTCCAGAACATGAAGACTGTAAAACATTTGGAAAAGTGGTGGACCAAGAACTGCTTGTGGCAATAGATGCCCATCAGCTATTTGTTACCTTTCTCTTACCTTAGCAGAAAATGTGGAAAGACCCTCAAGCTAATTGAGAAACTGCCAGGGTTGGCCTGGGGATTGCCATCTACCCTTGCATACAGACCTGACCAACAAATGTCCTGCCAAGTACCCCTGAGGACTAATGGCCTTGAGAAAGAGAGTAGATCCATTTCATTGAGTTTATAGCCAGCGTGTAAATATATTTATTGTGTGCTATGTAAAAAAAAAATCTTCTTTGGGATTTCTACTTTTTCAAAAACTATATACACATTTTTAAAATTTAAAAATAATATAGTAGTTAGCTTTCAGTTTCTATGTCAATGTTTTTCTTTTATTTTTAAGGTTTATAAATCATTTTATAGCTATCTCATATGACCCTCACATACTAAAGTGTTATCATTCCCATTTTATAGATGAGGAAGCCAAGGTTTAGAGGGGCAAGAGGCTAATCAAAGATCACATAGCTATTTAAATGTCTTAGGTTTTATCATGTACAAAACCAGAATAAGAATAAAGCAAGTAATGTAGGAGGGATGAAGTCCCCTTCACATACATCACCACTGAGGAAACCTGATATACAAACAAGTTTTTGTATTAGTTTGCTATCATCATACCCTTTGTGGATTATACTTGGCAGCAATTGACCATTGTCTTCTTGGGAAGTCTTAGACGGTAGTTACAGTGGCACAAGAGACAGAATACTAGGCCTGGAGTCAGGAAAACCTGAGTACAAACCTGGCCTCTGAAAATTATTAGCTATGGGACCTTGGGCAAGTCACTCAATACCTGTTTGCCTTAGTGTCTTCATCTGCAAAGCATGGATAAAAATAGTATCTACCACCCAGGGTTGTTGTCAGGAACAAATGAGATATTTAGAAAGCATTTAGTACAATGCTTGGCACATAGTAAGTGCTATTCAATGTTAGCTAAATTATTAAATGAGTCAGGAGAAAATGTTTTTGGTAAGAAGGCAATATCCCTATTGCTCACCGATGAAGCTTTGTTTAGTATTCTTCAGAAATGAGGCAGGATTGTTGCCATCTGTAGGCACTCCATAGACTATACTCTCACCATTGAAACTTTAAGTAATTGCTCTTTGTTCAAGGTTTCTGAAGCAGGAAGGGCAGGAGGTGACATTAGTTAGCAGAAAGGTTTCCTAAATCCTAGAGCTAACTGGCCTTTCATACACTCAGTTCCCTAGGCATTTTTGGAAGATCTGGCAGTCCAGGCCTACTGTCCTTGGGAAGGAATTTTCTAGGACAATCACTGCCCTCCCTGAAAGCATAGTGTGTCCTTTGCTTGCTTGGAAGCATTTCCTGGTGGACAATAGTTTAGTGACTCCAGGCTATGACTGTTTTTGAAAATGGCTAGAATGTTGTTCAAGTCACAGTCTCAATAGCTGAAACTTCCCTGAAAACGGCATCAGATAAATGACAAGCTCAAGGATTCAAATAACTTTTTTACTCTCAGTAAGCATGTAAGTCCAATAATGTGCCAGAGTAGAGTTTCTTGAAATGGGGCTTGTGAATATATATTTCTAAAACTATTTCAATACAATTAGTTTCCTTTGTAATCATATATATTTTATTTTTGTATTGATAAAAATATTCTGATTAGTCCACAGACTTCAGAGGAGTCTATGATACAAAAAATGAGTTAACAACTACTGCCTCTTTAAGGAAGCCAAAAGACTTTGGTTAAATTTTCTTTGCTGAAAAGGGAGCTCTGAATCCCAAAAGCCCAAACCTTTCAAGAGAATGTTGTACAATATAATCTTACGGTAACAAATGGTGAGAAGGATTCTGGCCCCTGACAATAGGGAATCAGATCTAATATTATAGGATCAGTACTTTAACAGCAATCTGAATCTGCCTTTAGAGCAAGACTAGTTAGATAAAATCATCCTGCTTCCAGATGAAATAAGGTCATTGGTTCTTGCTTGCTATCAGAACAACAAGCTTACTTGGGTGCTCAATGACCCTGACTTCCCCTGCTTCTCTATTCTTACTGACTAGCAGCTTTCAATATGTCTTGCTTAATGATCTCCCTGTATTTATTACATTCATTTTAAACCATGATTCAAAGTGATCCAAGTTGGACAGATCACATTTAGGTCTACATATATCTGATGCCCGATCTGCTTCCTCCAGATTCTGGCCTACTAGTTCAATGCTTGGGCACTTTAGGAAAAAACAAAATTTCTGACTCCTTCTAGCTATGTATGACTCGGTGCTGAAAGACTCATGCTTTGAGATGATTAAAGTGATCTCTTTGTTCAAACCGAGAAGTAGAACCAGTGACGGAGAACATTTTTAAAAGGGAATAACTGTACTATTGGCTCTCTTCTGCAGACTGTCTTGTGTGGCAAATATCTCTGTTTCTCTAAACTTCCCAAGAAGGCAGCGTTCTTTCCCTCACCCCAGGGATTATCATGCCCATTTTCCTATGAAAGTTAGAACAGGGGCACTCAATGAGGAGAGATCACGACCAGAACTTTGCCTTTCATTTGATATTTTCTTTTCTGAGTATGCAACCAAATCCCAATCTTGAGTTGGACATTCCCAGTCATGAAAGAAACCTTCTTAGTCTGCAAATGTCCAAAGGTACTAGATCCATAGAGTTGACTGGTGCCAAGAACATTTCTGAAGAAAAGATACCCTCTCAAAAGGCAAGAAGTTTAAGCCATGACTTGGTTGACCAGTAGACATGCATCCATAGATGTTTTGGGGGATTCTTTGTCATAAATCTATTGCTAGATGGGCCTTTAGATATCATCTAGCCCAGAGGTGGGGCCCTCTAGGTCCTAAGTGTAGCCCTTTGACTGAATCCAAACTTTACAGAACAAATCCCCTTATTAAAAGGATTTGTTTGTAAAACTTTGACTCAGTCAAAAAGTCATACCCAAGGATCTAGAAGGATTCATGTGGCTTTGAGGTAGCAGGTTCCCCACCACTGATCTAGCCCAATCCACCCATTTACATAGGAGGAAATTTAAGCCTAAGAAAATTAAGTGGTTGACTGAGTTGTTCAAGGTCACTCTGGTACTAAGTGATGGAGCCAGGATTTGAAACCAAGTACTCTGATTCTAAGTTTAGCACTTTCTCTGTCATTCCATACTGCCTTTCCAATATAGTATCAGATATAGTGCTTGTTCTCAAGGAGCTTAAAATCTAGTTAGAGAGGCATGTAGATACAGATATAAATAGTTAATAGATTTTGAAAATTTAAAAAGGATGTTAAGAGACAATTGAATAATTAGATAACAAAAGACCAAAATTTTAGTGATGACCTATGGAGCAGAGAAGTTTATTGCCTGAGGCAGCCACTTCATTCTACTTTAGAGTAACTTAAATTGTTAGGAAGTTTTTCTACATATTGAAAATAACCGGGGGCTGCTAGGTGGAGCAGTGAATAGAGTGCCGGCCCTGGAATCAGAAGGACCTGAGTTCGGAGCTGGCCTCCGACACTTAATCCATACAAAAAACAAAAACCTAGCCGTGTAACCTTGGGCAAGTTACTTAACCCCAATTGCCCTAAAGGGGCAGCTAGGTGGCGCAGTGAGTAAGAGCGCCGGCCTCGGAGTTTGGATGACCCGAGATCAGATCCGGCCTCAGAAAATGAGCACCCACGCATAAATAATGACTAGCCATGTAACCTTGAGCAAGTTACTTAACCCCAATTGCTTTAAAAAAAAAAAAAGAAAATAAGCAATTTTTTGCCCATTGGTCCCAGTCTTTCCTCTAGAGCCAAGTTGCACATGTCATTTCCTCTTTCACTTAGCAGTCTATCAAATACTTGAAGGTACTTATCAAACCCATTTTAATATCTTTTCTTCTGTAGGCTAACCATCTCCAGATGTCCTAACAAATGCTTATATGTCATGATCTCACTACCTTGGCCACTCATCTCTGAAAATCATCCAGTTATCAATGTCCCCCTTAAAATATGGCATCCAGAACTGAGCACAATGCCCTTCACATGAGGTCTGACCAAGGATATGAGTGTGACTACCTCTACCCCAGCCCTTGATATTATGTCCTTCTTAAGACAGCTTAAAATCATATGAGCTGTTTTGGCTGCCATATTATATTGTTGACTCATGCTGGACTTGTAGTCTGATAAAATTTCAGTGTCTTTTTTATGTAATCATGTCTCCCCCCATCTTGTGTTCGTGAAGTTGACTTTCAAACCAAAATGCAAGACTACATTTATACATATTAAATATCACCTTATTATATTTGGCTCAATGTTCTACCCCGTCAAGAGTTCTTTTGAATCTTGACTGTCATCCAGGGCATTAGCTATTAGCTATTCGTTCCAGCTTTATGTCATCTGCAAATTAGATAAGCATGCCATCTATGCCTTTATCCAAGTCCCTGATAAAAATGTTCAATAGCACACAGCCAAGGACAGAACATACCCCTGAGCCACTCCACTAGAGACGTCTTTCCAAGCTGACATCAAGCCATTAATGACTACACTTTGGCTCTACTCATTCAATCAATTTGGAATTCAGATAACTTCTCTTCCTCATAGCACTCCATCTTGTCCATGATCATTAATTGTCAAATACATGATATAAATGATGAATGCTATTAATTCACAGGTGGGAGAAATCACTGTGGACTTAACTGGGCTAGAAAGGCCTCATGAAGCAGAAGGGTATTGAGCTGGACCTGGCAAAAATGGTTAAGGTTTGACTATGAGTGAGAGAAGGTATTCCAAGTGAGTGAACCATTGAACATATAGCTAGAAAAGGAGCACAACTCCCTCCATCACCTTTGAGATTTTTGAATGAGTAAGGAGATGATGGGTGGCTTTTAGAAATAGAAAGCCTAAGGAAAAACCTAAAATTTAATTTAAAGTATGTTTTATATAGAGGATTAGGCAAGGCACTGGCTTAAAAAAAAACTTCTGTGTGTTCCCATCTTCTATGGTGATTCTTTTTTAGGGAAAAAATGAAAAAACAAAGATTAAGGGAAATTGGATATAATTATATCTAGGTATCAGAGCTGAAAGTGACCTTAGTAGTCATCTAGTTCAATCTCTTTGCTTTACAAATAAAGACTAAAAGAAATAAAATGACTTGCTCAAGGTCACAAGTATATTAGCATATGTGGTAGATGGGCAAATTGAACCTAGGGCATTTGAAGCCAGTTCAATCCTACACCTTATTGCTTCCTCCCTATACAATTTTCTTCTTAACAGTGAGTTCTCATCACTGAAATGTGCCACAGTGCTTATAATACAACAGGCATTATTTCCCAAATATGTTTGTTTGCTTACTAGAATCTTACATTTTTTAACTTTTTATATTTTAGCATAAGAATTTTTTGCTACCTTAGATAGCTTAAAATCTGTAGGGAAAACTCCAGAGTACTTAAAGAAAAGAATATAAAAAGACAATGAGATGGCAATGCATAAAATGAATCAAAGTATTTCAAACTTAGATTGCATGTTGTTTAACTTCACTATTCTTTGTATCTATGAAAATGACCTTATTGACCTACAATCAATTGGCAGGCCTTAATCCTGGGTGGGTACTTTGTGCTGTTTTTCCATTACTAGTAATGGCTTCTGGTGAATTACTTTGGTGAATTAATGCTCTTACCTGAAACTTCTCACTGGACAGCAGTTCACATTTATGAGGTAAGGTTATGCAAGCACTTTATGACAATGGAATGGAGGGATGCTAATTGGCTCAATTGAGGATGACCCAGCAACTTTGACCTCATAAGCACTGTGCTTTGCCTAACCTCATTTGAATAGAAACAGACTACTTGGTAAATGCTTTTCTTTGTCAGACCCTTATTATGAGTCAAATGAAGGGCATAGGAAACTCAAGAGACCAGCACCTATAGAAAGGTATGTGTATTGGTATAATATTAATGTAGATATGTCATTATGCAAATGATCTATTATGTTAACAGAAAATATGCATTTGAAACATGTATACCTCTTTCCTAGCTGGCACCAGTGCTCAGTTGAGGAAGAGGAGAGGAAGAAGAGAAAGAATAAATCTGAATTTCAAACTCTGCTATAGCTGGAAGGAGAAAAACACTATAGGACATTTGCCCAACAGAGAATAGGATCAGAGACTGAGCTGGGAGGATCACAGGGGCCACAGGAACAGCTTCAGGGAAGAGCAGAAGACTTAGATGGCCAGAGGGCTAGACATCTGGTGTCTAAAAGGACACAGAGTGGCTAGCCACATGGATAGAGAAAAAGGAACTCCTTCCAAAATCCTTGGCTTTGACAATTCTGGATGCAGCTACAGGCTCTGGGGTTGTGTATGTGGGCACTGTTATGCTTTTATGTGTGTGTAATAAGCAGAAAGACACACTGCCTTCAGTTCATTTCTTTCTGCTTCCCTTCTCACTTCAAGATGTTAATAAGCAACTGGGAACTCATAGATTCTGTTGTATTTTATAGAAGACACTAAAGAACCATTTCTCTGAAAGAAGTCCTGAAACAGACTTTCCATAACACCTCAGTGTTCACCCAATACTTTCCTCAAATCAACCCATTTTACTGATTAAAGGCATCTGAGAAGTGAAATGTATTGCCTAAGTAGGCAATGGTCTAAAATAACATTTGTGATGTTCCCATCTTCTATGGTGCTTCTTTTTCAGAGGGAAAAAAATAAAGATTAGGAGAAAATAATTATGATTACATCATGTACAGGTGTCAGAGTAAACATTGTCCCAAAAGTCTTAGTCCAGTTTCAAGCTATTATCAGTTCTTTTCTAGGATTCTTGTGCTCCCCTTCCGTTTTTTTGTACCCCTAAGTCTTCAAAATTCAACTCATGTCACCATCTTCACAAAACCTTTCCTAGTCCACTCAGCTGACATCTTCTGAATGAAAAACATTTACTAAGTACCAAACACTGTGCTGAGTTCTAGGAAGACAACAAGACCAGGGAAGGAGGACAGTCCCTGTCCTTACAGAGCTCACATTTTATTAGGGGAAGTTAATATGTAAAGGAGAGTTGTGACTAGAGAAGGTTTGTGCATTTTGTATAGGGAAGTCAGAGATTATCGTAACTGAAGTTGTGGGGCAATTGATTAACTTTCCTTACCAGGAAATGTAGTGTTAATTTTGTTAGTGTAGACAGGGCTAGAGCTGGAAAGACTGGGGGTGGGGTTAGGACAGTGGGTATAGCATATAATGGAGATGGATGGCAAGTGGTATTGTGGGAGTGAAACCAGGAAAAGTAAAATGTAGGGTCAAATGCACCCTTCAGGTTACAGAGAGAGGTAGAGACTGGAAAACAGGCAATGTAAGATGGAAAAGTCCCATAAAAATATATTTTAAAAATACTTTAATAGGTATATTGTATTCCCATAGGATGTAAGTTTTTCGACATACCCAGTATCTGACACACAATAAGTAGATATATAATAAATACTTGATTGTTTGATTCTTTCTACAATACCACATGGTAGAAAATAAAAGTTTTCAAATAGTCATAAATTGAGGTCTGTGATCTAGTAAAACTCAAGTGATAGAAGTTAAGACCATTTTGCTTGAGTGTCTGAAGTATATCCAATATACAGTACAGTGAAATCAGAATTATCATCATATGACACTCTTGCATATACAAATTTGTATCCAGTCAGAAAAAGGCTTGTATAAGGCCCATGACAGATGGGAGGGGAAGAAAAAGGGTTGGGTTTTTCCTAAATAAAATACATAGACATAGATTTAGATATAGATAGGTAGATAGATATTTGGATATATATATATATATATATATATATATATACATATATATCATATAAATATATATATACATATATATCATATAAATATAAACTTGGAGATGTAGAAAATATATACTTGTAGATAAATATATGTGTGTGATATAGACAGAGATATGCAAATTGCAATAAAGAGCCAATTCACCAAATAAAATTTTTGGGCACCTGAGTTATCTAGTATGATCCTACTTCCTTCTTAGGTTGTGAATCTTTGGTTAGTAAAATGAAGGCAATACTGTATCTAATGTATGCCCCAGGAACGTTTGAAAACTAGATAGCCTCTGTAATGCTTTATTTTTCCTCTCCCCTCCCCTCCCCTGCCCTCTCTTCCACTCCACTATGCTCCCCTAGCCTCTTCTCCTCTCCTCTCCCCTCCTCTCTTCTTCCCTCTCCTCTCCCCTCTCTTTTCCTCTCTTCTCTTCTCTTCTCCTCTCCCCTCACCTCCTCTCCTCTCCCTCCTTCTTTCCTTTCTTCCTTCTTTTCTTCCTTCATCACTTAATTTTCTTTTTTAAATGAAGTGCCCACTATCTCCTTTTTGGACCTGTCATTTCTTTGATGTGGATTCACTGGTACAGGGAATTCCTTGTAAGGGAAATCCCTTTATATATGAAAATAAGTAATTCTTTCTTAAGGAGTTATTGAAATTCTGAGATGAAAATATTTGCCTAGGGACTCCTAATTGATGCATGTCAGAAGTGATACTGGAACCCAGGACTTCTTGATTCAGAGGAAGAGAGGAACTTTATCCTCTTTGTCAGGTATCCTATCTTTGAGAAACTCATTTTCTTTTACATATATATATTTGAAACATTTAATTTTAAAACTTCGAATTTCAGATCCATTTCCTTCCTCTCTTGTCACCCACTCCTCTGGGAAGATAAGTAATTCAGTATGTGTTGTACATGTATAGCTATGCAAAACATTACCATAGTAGATATATTGTAAAAGACTGCTTATATTTCCCTCCCACCCCCTCCCACCTGGTCCATTCCCTACTTTGATCCTGTCCCTCTTCTATAGTGGGTACTTCCAACCTCCCCTCACCCCAGAATGTCCTCCCCTCCATCATCTCCCTCTCATCCCCCTTCCCCCTACTCTCCTGCAGGGTGAGATATCTCATTTAGTAAGTATGTCATTCTCTCCCTCAGCCAAATTCAGTGAGAATATGGTTTTGCCTTTTTGCCTTCCTGTTCTTCCCCTCCCCTGCAACCACTTACCCTTGCTTCTTCTACATGAGATAGTTTACCCTACCCTGTCTCTCCCCATCTCCTCTTGTCACTTTACTCTCTCACCTCTAAACTTCACCCCTTAAGTATCATCCATTCCCACCAAATTTAACCTGTGCCCTCTTTCCATGTATAACTGTAAAAATATATACACACATTCACATGTGTTCATATGTCCATATACCCTTCTTCAATTATTTTCATAACAAGAAAGGTTTCATCAGACACAGTTATTGTTTTCCCATGTAGGAATGTAAATAGTTCAACTTTGATAAGTTCCCTTTGATTTCTTTTTTCCTGATTACCTTCTCAAGCATCTCTTGTTTCTTGTGTTTGAATGTCAAATTTTCTATTCAAATCTGGTTTTTTCCTCAAGAATGCTTGAAAGTCCTCTATTCCACTGAATGACCATATTTTCCACTGAAACAAGATATTCAGTTTTGCTGGGTATGTGATTCTTGATTTTAATCCCAGGTCTTTTGCCTGTGAAATATCATGTTCGATGCCCTTTGATCCCTCATTGTAAAAGCTGCCAGGTCCTATGCTATTCTGATTGTGTTTCCCCAATATTCAAATTGTTTCTTAATGGCTGCTTGTAGTATTTTCTCCTTGATCAGGGAACTCCAGAACCTGGCTATAATATTCCTAGGAATTTTCTATTTGGGATATTTTTCAAGAGGTGATAAGTGGATTCTTTCAACCTCTGCTTTGTCCTCTGGTTCTAAAACATCAGGGCAATTTCCCTTGAGAATTTATTTTTTTTAAACAAATGCTTTATTAACTTCTGTTTTACATCATTAATTTTCGCCAGATTTTGAGTTACAATCATTTTCCCCCCATTATTCCCCTACCCAACCTCCCAGAATAGTAGTCCCACAAGATATCGCTTCCTCCAATCTGCTCTCTCCCATACCTTCTCCCATACCCCCTACGACTTTTCCATTAGAGGAAGGTGAATCTTTGTGTCCCAATGCCTGCACATCTTATCTGCCTATTATAAGCAAAAGAGTATTAATAATAGTATTTATATATATATTTGAAACATTTAATGTTATAACCTCGATTTTCAGATCCATTTCCTTCCTCCCTTGTCACCCATTCCTTCTTGGGAGATAAGTAATTCAGTATATGTTGTACATGTCTAGCTATGCAAAACATTATCATAGTAGATATATTGTTCAAGGCTGCTTATAATTCCCTCCCACTCATCTCACGCCCCACCTGGTCCATTCCCTACATGATCCTGTCCCTCTTCTATAGTGGGTACTTCCAACCTCCCCTCACCCCAAGGATGCCCTCCCATCCATCATCCCTCCTCTCATCCCCCTTCCCCCTATCCTGCTGCGGGTTGAGATATCCCATTTAATATGTATGTCATTTTCTCCCTGAACCAAATGAAATGTGAATGTGGTTTTACCATTTTAGCCTTCCTTATTCTCCCCCTCCTTTGCAACCACTTCCCCTTGCTTCTTCTGCATGGGATAGTTTACCCTACCCTGTCTCTCCCCATCTCCTCTTGCCACTTTCCTCTCTCACCTCATAATTTCATCCCTTGAGTATTCTCCCTTCCCAACAAATTCAACCTATGCCCTCTATCCATATATAACTGTAACCATATACACACACATTCACATATGTATTCATATGACCACACCCCCTTATTCCATTATTTTCATAGTGAGAAAGATATCATCAGTCACAGTTATTGCTTTTCCATATAGGAATGAAAATAGTTCAACTTTGATAAGTTCCCCTTGATCTCTCTTCCCCAATTACCTTCTCAGGCATCTCTTCCTTCCTGTGTCTGGATGTCAAATTTTCTATTCAATTCTGGTTTTTTCCTCAAGAATGCTTGAAAAGTCCTCTATTCCACTGAATGACCATATTTTCCCCTGAAACAAAATACTCAGTTTTGCTGGGTAGGTGACCCTTGGGTTCATTCCCAGTTCTTTTGCCCTCTGGAATATCGTATTCCATGCCCTTAGATCCCTCAGTGTAGAAGCTGCCAGGTCCTGGGCTATTCTGATTATGTTTCCACAATATTGAAATTGTTTCTTCCTGGCTGCTTGTAGTATTTTCTCCTTGATCTGGGGATTCTGGAACCTGGCTATAATATTCCTGGGAGTTTTCTTTTGGGATCTTTTTCAGGAGGTGATCTGTGGATTCTTTCAACCTCTATTTTGCCCTCTGAATCTTAAACATCAGGGCAGTTTTCCTTGAGAATTTCTTGAAGGGTGATTTCTAGGTTCTTTCTTTGATCATGGCTTTCAGGTAGTCCAATAATTTTTAAATTGTCTCTCCTGGATCTATTTTCCAGGTCAGTGGTTTTTCCCATGAGATATTTCACATTGCCTTCTAATCTTTAGTTTGTTTGGATCTGCTTAACAGCATCTTGATTTCTCATAAAGTCACTAGCTTCCATTTGCTCCAGTCTAACTCTGAAGGAATGAATCTCCTCAGTGAACTTTTGAGATTCTTTTCCATCTGGCAAATTCGACTTTTTAAGGCATTCTTCTCCTCATTGCCCTTTTGGGCCTCCTTTGCCATTTGAGCTAGTCTATTTTTTAAGGTGTTGTTGTCCTCAGTCAGGCTGTTGACCCTCATTTCATACTTTTCCTGCATCCTTCTCATTTCTCTTTCTAATTTTTCCTCCACTTCTCTTATTTGATTTTTAAAGTCCTCCTTAAGGTCCTCTATGGCCTGCAACACACTCATGTTTTCCCCTGGGGCTTTTGGAGCAGGACTTCTGACCTCACAGTCCTTTTCCCGCTCTATGCCCCCAAAATAGGAGTCTAGGGTTGCATTTTTCTGTTCCTTTGCCTTGGCATGTTGCCACTTAATTGCTTGACTTTTGGGCTTGTTGCCACACTATGGCTTTAAGGCCAGCTAGAGGAATTTTCGTCCCGAATGTGTTGGGGGCAACTTCCGTTTCTGGCAAGATGTAAACCCAGCCACAACTTCCACCCTAGATCCAGGGAGGTTAAAGCAAGAGTGATTACCCCCCAAGAATGATCGCTGGATCTCCCCACGATTTGTAGGCTGGGAGCCCGAGTTGCCTCTGAAAAGTACACAGTGGCGTGTCTCCTCAGCAGCTTCTAGCCCCCAGGGGAGGGAGCTGACGCATTCCCCAAATACAGGTCCCAAAGTCCATAGGACACTAACCACTTACTTTGTCCTATGCATGTCTATGTTGATAATTCTGGAGTCGCCAGGGCTGCTGGTGTTCTGGGGTTCCTCCAGCTGGCTGCTGGCCCTGCTGCCTTGGGGCTAAAACCTCGGCTCACGCGGACCTGGGCTCTGCTCTGCTCCTGCACTCTGCGCTGCCAGGTTCCAGACCGCTGGGCTGGTCCTTCCTGCAGGGCTGCTGGGCTGTCCTCAGAGGGAGGTTAGCTTCTCTGTGTCGTTCTGTGGGTGCTGGGGCTCCTGAAGTTGTTCAGAGTCCCCTTTTACATAGTTTGGGGGGAATCTGGGGGCAGAGAGGCTTGGAGGAGCTGTTTCTACTCCGCCATCTTGGCTCCCCCCCGAGAATTTCTTGAAGGATGATTTCTAGGTTCTTTTTTTGTTCATGGCTTTCACATAGTCAAACAATATTTAAATTATCTCTCCTGGATCTATTTTCCAGGTGAATTCTTTTTCCAATGAGATATTTTACATTAACTTCAATTTTTTCATTTTTTTTGATCTGTTTAATTGTATCTTTACTTCTCATAAAATCAGTAACTTTCATTTTCTCCACTTTAATTCTGAAGGTATAATTTTCCCCAGTGAGCTTTTGAAATTCTTTTTCCCATCTGCCAAATTTGGTTTTTTAAGGCATTCTTCTCCTCTTCTCCTTTTTGATCCTCTTTTGCCATTTGAGTTAGTCTGTTCTTTAAGGTGTTATTTTCTTCAGTCAGATTGTAGACTCTCTTTTCATGATTTTCTTGTATCATTCTCTTTTCTCTTCCCAACTTTTTCTCCACTTCTCTTATTTGGTTTTAAAAATCATTCTTAAGCTCCTCTATGGCCTGTAATCAGTTCCTATTTTTCTTGGAAGCTTTTGGTGTAGGAGTTCTGACCACTATCTTCCTCCTGTTCCATGCTTTCATCCTTTTTGTCCCAAACAAAGCAATACAAAGTCATATTGCTGTGCTTGCTTTCCTTCCTTTGCTTGCTCATGTTGCCACTCAATTACTTGACTTTTGAGCCTTTTGCCATAGTAGAACTCTGATTCCTGTGAGGAGAGCTTTGTCCCTAATTGTTGGGATTTTCACAGCTGTCTGAGCTATCAGATCTCTGCCTTCTCGGAAGCTTCCACAGGCTCTGGCACCTGGTCACCCACCCCACAACCTCCACCCTAGACAACAATCCAGATCCAAGCAGGTTAAAGCAAGAGTGATTACCCCTTGGAATGGTTGCTTGGCCCCTCCACAATCTGCAGGCCAGGAGCTCTGAAGCATCCATGTGGGGACCAGCCACACCTTAGCTGCTTCTTCTTTCAGGGGGCAGAAGCCAGACCCCACTCCCAAACTTGCTTTCCCAAAAATCCACTTATCTCTCACTTTGTTTTTGGCATTTATGGGTTGATAATTCTGAAATCTGCCACAGCTGCTGGTGATCTATTCTCCCAATATCCTTCCAGCTGGCAGCTTTTCAGGGGCTATCCGGAGGCTAAAACTGCAGGCTCACAGGAGGGTGGGCTCTGTTCCCAGTGGCCTGCAATGGACCCTTCCTGTCTGCTTGCCAGGCTGTCTTCAGCGGGAGGTCTGTTACTCTCTGTCACTTTGTGTGTTCTGTAGCCCATAGAGTCATTTTAATAGATATTTAATGTCATTATGGAGGGAGCATATGGAGTTTTCCTGCTTCCACACCACCATCTTTGCTCCTCCTATTACCCACATTTTAAAAAGTAAATAAGAGAATTGTAAACTTGTTGGACTTTATGTTTTCAGTTTAATTCTTAGGAAATATTCAGTCTTGAATTGGTATAAGAAATTTGTTTTTGACAAAATTTTCATTGATCAAAAAATGATTTAGTCAGACACATAATTAAATAACACATTTATATGACATATCATTTTAATTTTACAAAGGCTGTTAATAGCTATAGTGTTTTATAAAAAAATCGTAAGATTAAATTATAATATCTTGGAATGTCTTCTGAGTCAAATTATTTCATGATGTTGTCTCTAAAAGGGACCTCAGAACAATTAAAGGTTCTTCCTCCTAATCTTTCAAATTTGCAACATGAACTGTTATGCAGATGTGTATTAAATTTTAACTTTCTGACCAATCTGTTAATGTTGCTATTTTTTTTAAAAAGCAAAAAGTAAAATTGTGGATGGATTTTTAGTGGAGTATGAAGGCACTTTTAATAAAATGAGGAATTTCAGGTCTCTCTCTCTCCACACACACACACACACACACACACACACACACACTTACTTTGTTTTTTAGGCAGCATAAATTCTTGCTATATTTTTCCTGCTTCCAGAAAACCAAAATCTTTCCTATGTAATACTGTTAGATTGCCTTGTAAAACTGACTTTGAACTGGCTTCTGCTGGAAATGTCATCATAGACAATATACATGCTGTGTTATTTTACTGATGACAGTTAATGAAGCTTGACATAATTCTGGTCCTTTTCACTGTGAAGACTTCATGTAAATGTGAGTCAATACCTGCGTCAATTTTCCTGAGGTTCTCATGGATTTTAGCCTCAAAGATTTCCTTGATTTTTCATGTGTCATTATATTTTGATCAGCTTAGTGTCATATACATGAGTGCTGGATCCTCCCGGAAGGGATTTTTAAATATCCTTGAAGTTCTGGCTTTTGGAAACATGCCATCATAGCAAAGCCATGGTTTCACAACTATGAAAAAGATAAGAATCTTTCATCCATGAATGCCTTACACTGCTCTATTATTCTGCAAGAGAGAGGAGGGAACCAGAATGTAACCAGTTTTGCTTTCCTTTCTTGTTTTCTGTTCCCACATTATTTATTCTTTCATTCAATGTTATTGATTAGCTACCACATACAAAGTTTCATTCTAGGGGCATTTTGTCCCCTCAAAGGATTATATCTACCTACTTATATATCTATTTCCATATCTATATTGACATACATATATCACTCATGTGCATAACATATATGTCACAATATCTGTCCTTATGGATACAACTCATCTTCAATGAAGATGATGCAATAATTGTACTAAAGAAAATGTATTCTATATGATCAAGTCTTTGTATCAACCATTTTGCCCTTGTTTTCCAAAGTCATTATGAAGGATTTAACCTCCCCTCAAATTGCTCGTCATATACGTCATATATGTGTTTGTTGCATTCCCACAATTGAATGTAAGTTTCCTGAGGGCAGTGATTGATAAATTTTCCCCTTTGTATTTGTACCCATAGTGCATTATATCTTAACAAGTAAGTACTTAGAAGATGTTTAATCTTTTTCATATAGAATAGTTAATGACAAAGAGGGCCAAAAAAGTGGTTTTTGCACAAAAATATAAAATTAGTGTTTATTATCAAGGGACTTAAGATATTTCCCCTATTATGGATGAACATCTAGTGCCTAATATGGGTAAGAAAAGAATTTTGTTTTAATGTAAACTGTTAAAATATATTTATGAAGAAACAGCTTTAATATAGGGTTTGGACAATTCTATTAAGAAAATGATATGTTTTATGGACTCAAAGACTTTGGTCTCTTTGTTAACACTTTGGAGACTGAGGTCTCATTGAAAAAGAACAGTCAGTTTGATAGAAGAAGTTGGGGAATTTTGATTTTTTAAGTAAAAAATAAGTCAGAGAGACATAAGATAATTTTTTAAACTATTGGTCACTTAGTACAGCAAGACAGTGGCTGGAGGACAAGAGAAAGAAACATCTGAGAAGTAAAGAAAAAGTAAGATGGGGCTGAAAGTCAGCTTCCAACTGTAGATGTTAAGTCAACTGACAGAACCTCACTAGAAGTGAAAACCTCAAAAAACCTTAGCCTAAAAGGGCCAGGATTTCCAGTCATCTGACCACTGGACCCAGATGGCTCTGGAGGAGAAAGTGAAATGGTGACTTTGAACAGCCCTTCCTCACTCAAATCAAAGTCAACTGTAAGTCATGTTATTATCTCCCTAATGTTATGGTCCTCTTTGAAAACAAAGGACAAACAAAATAACAGTTGTGTGATTCCATATTGCTCAGGCAGAATGATGTCTGCTCAGTCACAATGATAGCTATTACACTTGTGTGCCACCTGCAGTTGAAGAAAGGTAGAGCTTTGTCCAAGGGCTTGCTCTCTTGCTGATACTTCCGACTGGAGCTAGAAAAGTAGAGGAGTTTTTCTACTGCTTTGGTATCCTATCTTAGTGAGGCGAGCAAAGGTGATATTTACTACATTCTGATTGGTCCAGACAACATCTGGGTGAATGAACAACTGGCTGATCTGGTCTGTATAGCCCAGAGAAGGCAAGTTTGATGAGCTTCACAGCTGTCTGGCTTAAAGAGAACTGCTATTTATATTAAGAGCTAACACTTTCTAAACATCCTTTTAAGGGCGATGTTTAATTCAAAGAGTTTGTAAAGGCTGTGTTCAATTAAAGGAGATGATTTCCTCAGCTGATGTGGTAGTGATCAACAGTCAAGCAGCAAGCAGGGAAGCAGATTTTTTTTTTTTTGCAGTGCAGATGTTATTGAATGGGCCAATAATATTGAAGTCTGCAGTCTAGAGTTATGAATTTCCTTGCACATGAGTTTTTGTCCTATGTGATTTTCAGGAACAAGTACCTATAAGTGTGTACCCATTTTTCACCATAGTCTTTGAGTGCTTTGGTGAGGGATAATTATCTAAGTTTATACATATATTGTGATGAATTATATTTGATTTAATACATTAGTATCTATAATATTAGTATTTGTTTTGCCTTAAGAAAATTCTTATGTTTAAGATACAAAACTATTATTATTTTGAGTGGCCAGCAGTATAGGCAAAAACTTATTGTACAAGGGTGCAAGAGCTAATTTGTGAGTAAGGGAATTGTATTTTCTCTTAATTGTATTAATTCTATGATGCTGAGAGGATTTGTATGTCATTGTGTGGTGGTAATGGTCTCTGAAAACAGAGTGAGCCAAACCCAGAGATGTGAGGTTATTTACAAACCTGAGAGATATGAAGTCCCAAGTCCTACATAGTATGGGTGACTATGCTCCATTCTATGCCTCAGCCCCACTAAAGCACATATTAGAAGGTACAAGTATTAGAATAGAACATACAATTACTGTCGTTATAATTTGGTGAATTAGAATCATATAACCATTTGTATACAATCACAGACACAACATATGTGTGATGACCAACTATGACAGTTTGGACTCTTCTCAGCAATGCATGTATATAAGTCAATTCTGAAAACTCATGAAGGAGAGAGATGCATACATCCAGAGAAATAACTAGAAAGAACTGAGCTTGAATCCTGATGGAAGCAAAGTACTTGATTTTTTCTTTTCATTGTTTGGTTTTATTTCCTCTTTACCATTTTTCATTCCATCTTGTACAATCGGCCTTTGTAACCTGACTAATGTCAAATGTGAAAGTATTATTTGCACATCCTATACTGGACTATATGTCATCGTGGGGGGTGGAGGGCGGGAGGGAAGGGAAATTTGAAACTCAAGGAACTGTAGAATTGAATCCTGTAAACTAAAAATAAACAAACAAATTAGTAAAAGAAAAAGAATCATATAACCAAGAGAGCATATACTAAATGACCCAAATAGCAATTTGTGATTGCTTTACTCTGTAGATGAGTAATATGGAATGAAAAGCAAAACGTATTAAGGATTTTATTTTATTCTGTCACAACTCTATTGCTTGTCACAAGAAAGAATATTTCAATTTACTTTTTATTACAGAAAAATCTAGTAATATAAGAATATATGTGAGGGACAAGGTGGTAAAGTGGAAAAAGAATTAGATTTGGAGTCATGGGATCTGAGGACAAATCCCAGCTCTGATAGGTCACAGTGTGATCTTTAGCAATCAATGGATCAAAAGGCATTTGTCAAATTTTAAAATGTACCAGTTACAGCACAGAGCTTTTGGTGTACAAAGGAAGGTAAAACAATCATTGTCTTCAAAATAATCATATTCTAAGGGGAGAGATAACATATAACTAAAAGGTGACTACCACATATATAAAAGAGTAGATGGAAAGTAGGGACAGCTAGTTGGCCAGGAATATGGAAGACTTAGTTTCCTGAGTTCAAATATGGCCCCAAACATTTACTAGTTGTATGACTTGGGCAACTCATTCGCTTTAGTTTCCTTATCTGTAAAATGAACTAGAGAAGGAAGTGGCAAACCATTCCAGTATCTTTGATGAGAAAACTCCAAATAGGGGCATGAAGAGTCAATCACAACTGAAGTGACTGAAGAACAATAAAGATAGAAGGTAATCTCAGAAAGATAGGCACTAACAGCTGGGAGTGGGGTTACATGAAGTGAGAAAGGCTTCTTGAAGAAGATAGAATATGAGGTGAGATAAAAGGAAACCAGGGAAATAATTAAGAAGTAAAGGTGATGAGGGAGAACATTTCAAGCTTTAGGGGTAGTCAGTAAAAGACAAAGAGGTGGGAATGCAAGGAACACTTAAATGGGGGCTTGTACTCAATGACCTTTGGTCTACTCTGTGTCTATCATCCTATGACATGATGTAGTAAGAGGTTTATGAATAATCTGGATTAGCATTTTAGAAAAAAAAAGATCAGGGTAGATAATTTCTTGGCTGAGGACAAAATTTTGGGAGAAGTTCACTCGATAAAGTTTTAAATTTCTGCTTCTTTTTTAAAAATACATTTGACACTCTCAGAAATACTTTGTTTTAGCAGCAGTTCTACACCAACTATTGTCTTCTACAGGTGATGGAATACTTAGCCAATAAGGTAAAGTGGTTCTGTATTTCAGAATGTTATCATGGGACTATGGAGAAAAAAAAAGCCATTACCTCTAAACTTCAGCTAAGAAAGCTCTTCTCACCTTGTGCATAAAACTCTGTGACAGCCAATCCTTGAAAATTGCTAGAGGAAAGGTTTTGAGAGATGGAAAGTAGAATCTGAGTTCTTGAGGGGGAAAGAGTCTAATTTATTCAGAAAATGGATCATAAAAGTAAATTTTTGAAGGATACTTCAACTGGCAGAGGCCCAGTGAAACAACTGGCAGAATTGAGGGTGACAAGATCTTGAACATTTCATTCAGAAAGCCTGCACATTTTCTCTGACCTGGCAGCACATTCTTTGGTGGCAGGAGAGAAAGCACAGAGGAATTGGACTAATGTCAAAATGCAATGTTAGTATTTTTGATGAATGGAGATGGTGTTATTGATACCTCTTTCAGGCAATAACTAATTCATTCCATACCAGGTCATTTTTTATTAACCTGACTTTTCTACAAAAAGTTGATTGCTCTGAGGGGCGGCTAGGTGGCGCAGTGAGTAAGAACGCGGGCCTCGGAGTTGGGATGGCCCGGGATCGAAACCGGCCTCAGAAAATGAGCACCCACACAAAAATAATGACTAGCCGTGTAACCTTGAGCAAGTTACTTAACCCCTATTGCTTTAAAAAAAAATAAGAAAAAAAAGTTGATTGCTCTTTGACAAAACACTGTAGTGGAAATCGGAAAAAGAAAGAAGTATCAAGGTGTAGAGAAAAGCATATATAGAATTTGGAGTCAGAGAATCTGAGTTCAAATCCCACTTTTGCTAGTTACTACCACTGTGATACTGAAAAAGGATTTGTTAAGCTCTCTGAACTTCTGTAATATCTGTAAAATAAAGAAGTCAGGCTACATGGCATTTAGGGTTCCTATTAACCTATGAAGAAGACTATTAGCATTGGAAGGGATGTCAGCAGCTATCTAGAATAACTCATACCTGGCAAAATATCCCAATGATAACACAACAAAGAGTGGCCAACAATATATTGCTTGAATACTTTTAGTTATGGTACTACATTACAAAAAGTACCTTTGAATTTTTAAGTTTTTCTTTTCGTTAAACATAAACTTAACTCTACACCTTATACTTACTTCTTCCATTTTGGGCAAATAAGAAAAGGTAGAGAAAACTTCTATCACATGACATTATTCTAGGAAATTTAAAAGCTTCAAACAATGAAATAATATTGGTCAGGAGACTTATGGTTCAGCCCTGTGACTGCCAGTAACTTGTGTGATATTGAGAAAGTTAGTCTTTCTGGCCCTCAGTATCCTTATCTGTTAAAAGGGTATAACATTCATCTTCATTTCCTCCTTTTATAAGGTTCTTTTGAAACTTAATAAATGTTTGTTGACTTACCAAGTGATCAAATCCAAGAGTGCTACAAAGATGACTATGAATGTTAGGCAGAATTTATAATTGAGCACATAGAATTAAAATTAGGTGACAACTCTGCTTGACACCTTTCCCTCACTCCATCCTTCAATGATCTAAAAAACATGTCATGTAAGTCTAGTATTTTAGTTGATGTCAATTCTTCATCACTGATAAGGCTCAGAAAAGCACAACTGTGGTCTTCTTTTTTTTTACTTTCTGTATTATTTTTTTTTTAGTTTTCAACATTCACTATCCAAATTTTGACTTCCAAATTTCCTGCCCAACTCTCCCCTTCCCCACCCCAATACTGTGTGCATTCTGATTACTCCTTCCCACAATCTGTTTTTCTTCCTATCTCCACCCAACTTCTTTTATCCCCTTCCCTTCTATTGTCCTATAGGTCGATAGATTTCTATACTCCATCGCCTGTATATCTCATTTTCCAATTGCATGCAAAAACAGTTTTTAACATTTGTTTTTGCTTTTTTTTTTTGGAGGGCAATTGGGGTTAAGTAACTTGCCCAAGGTCACACGGCTAGGTTTTTGTTTGTGTGTGCGTTAAGTGTCTGAGGCCGGATCCGAACTCAGGTCCTTCTGACTCCAGGGCCAGCGCTCTACTCACTGCGCCACCTAGCCGCCCCTTAACATTTGTTTTTAAAACTTCGAGTTCTCTATTCTCTCCCTTCCTCCATCTCTACCCACACTCATTGCGAAGGCAAGCAATTCAATAGAGGTTATAGAAGTATAGTTACACAAAACAATTCCATAACAGTCATGTTGTGGAAAATTATCTTTATTTCCCTCCATCCTATGCTGCCCGCATTTATTCTATTTTTTTCCATTGATCCTGTCCCTCCTGAAATGTGTTTGTTTCTGATAACCCCCTCCTCACATTTGCCTTCCCTTCTATCATTTCCCCCACCTCTTATATCCCCCTCCACCCTACTTTCCTGTTGCATACAATAGATTTTCATACCCAATTGAGTGTGTATATTATTCCCTCCTTAAGTCAAATCTGATGAGAGTAAGGTTGAATCATTCTCTCTCACTTCCCCCCTCTTCCCCTTCAATGTAAAATATTTTTCTTGCCTCTTTTATGTAATATAATTTGCTTCATTCCATCCATCCCTTTCTCCTTCTCCTAGTACATTCCTCTCTCACCCCTTAATTTTATTTTTAGACACCATCCCTTCCTACTCAACTCAAGCTGTGCCTTCTGTCTGTCTCTATCTCTATCTCTATCTATACACACGGATATATCTACATACATACATCCATATATACATATATGGATGTGTGAATACATGTGTATGTGTATATATGTATATATATGTATGTATGTATGTGTGTATGTATGTATGTATGTATGTATGTATGTATATACATATTCCCTTGAACTTCCCTATTACTGAGAAAGGTCTTATGAGTTAAAATATAATCTTTCCATGTAGGAATATAAAGACTTAAACTTTAGTAAGTCCCTTATGATTTCTTTTTTCTGTTTACCTTTTCATGCTTCTCTTGATTCTTGTATTTGAAAGTCAAATTTTCTATTCAGCCCTGGTCTTTTCTTCAAGAATGCTTTAAAGTTCTCTATTTCATTGAATATCTATTTGTTTCCCTGAAGGATTATACTGAGTTTTGCTGGGTAAGTGGTTCTTGGTTTTAATCCTGGCTCAGCTCCTTTGACCTCGGGAATATCACATTCCAAGTTCTCTGATCCCTGAAGTAGAAGCTGCTAAATCTTGTGTTATCCTGGTTGTGTTTCCACAATACTCAAACTGTTTCTTCCTGACTGCTTGTAATATTTTCTCCTTGATCTGGAAAATCTGGAGTTTTGCTATGGTATTTCTAGGGGTTTTCCTTTTGGGGTTTCTTTCAGGAGGTTATTGTTGGATTCTTTCCATTTTTATTTTGTCCTCTGGTTCTAGAATATAAGGGCAGTTTTCCTTGATAATTTCATGAAAGACAATGTGTAGGTTTTTTTTTTTCTGTTTTTTTTTGTTTGTTTGTTTGTTTTGTTTTGTTTTGTTTTTTATCATGGCCTTCAAGTACTACAGTAATTTTTAAATTTTCTCTCCTGGATCTATTTTGCAGTTTATTTGTTTTTCCAGAGAGATATTTCACATTCTCTTCTATTATTTTCCATTCTTTTGTTTTTGTTTTATACTTTCTTGATTTCTCATAGTCGTTAATTTTCATTTACTCCATTCTAATTTTTTAAAGAATTATTTTCTTCAGTGAGCTTTTGCACCCCCTTTTCTATTTGGACAGTTCTGCTTTTTAGACCTTTTTCGGACCTTTTTTGGCCATTTGGCTTAGTCTATTTTTTAGTTGTTATTTTCTTCAATATTTTTGGGTCTCCTCTGGCAAACTGCTGACTCATTTTTCAGGATGTTCTTATATCAATTACATTTATCTTCGCAATTTTTCCTCTACTCCTCTTACTTGATTTTAAAAATCCTTTTTGAGCTTTTCTATGACCTGCAACCAAGGCATATTTTTCTTGGAGGCTTTGGTTGTAGGAGCTTTGACTTTGGTGTCTTCTTCTGGTTATATATTTTGTTCTTCCTTGTCACCAAAGTAAGATTCTATAGTCTGATTTTCCCCTACTGTTTGCTCATTTTCCCAACCAATTACTTGCCTTTTTAGCTCTTGATTAATGTAGGTCTCTGCTTCCAGTGTGGAGGGTATACTGTCTGTAGCTTCAGAGGTTGTGTTCAGCTATTTTCAGTGATATTTCTAGAGACCTGTTAATTTTCAGAGGAGAAATGTTTTCTCCTTGGCTGGTGTGTGCTCTGATATGTGAGTGACCACAAGCACTCTTTTTTGCCTTGGAACTGTGAGGAGGATTCCGTTTCTACTGCCACCACCAACTATGCCACATCAGTGCTCCTCCTCACCCAAGGATTGCCCATCCAAGATTGTGATCCAGATTCAACAGTGAAAAGAAAGAAAATCCTGCCTTAGCATCAGCAAAGAGATCTCTACAATCCCCCTCTATCATCTGCTTGAATCTCCCAACCATTTGTGGTCCAAGTGCTCCAGAAGTAGCCATTGCCACCAGGGCCACTGCCCTTGGGCTGCAGCTGGACCTTGCTCCTCTCTCATCCAAGTCTGGCAGACTTTTCCTACTGACTTTCTAAGTTGTCTATACAACTTAGTGCCTGTACAGCCCACACTGGACTACACTCTACTCTCATATAGGTGCTATAGACCTTTCTGGTCAATGTTCCAAGTTGTCTTTGGCTGAAAATTTGTTTTACTCTATCACTTTGTGGATTCTACTGTCTTAGAATATATTTAGAGTCATTTTTACAGGTATTTGGAGCAGTTTTTTGAAAATATCAAGCAGGTTCCTACTTTTACTCTGCCATCTTTGCTCTGCCCCTACTGTGGTCTTTAAGACAAAGTTTATAAAGAAAAAATATGGAATGTCTCAAATAAATGTGAACATAAATATCTCAAATAAATATATACTTTGAACTTTTTCTTTTTCTTCTGTAGTGAAATTATTCTCACTCTATTGAGATTGTTCAAGCCCTCAATTCAAATACATCAATAGGCACTAATCATTTGAAGAAATACCTTACAAGATCATTAACTGGGAAAACAGAAGTACTGTATTAGGTAGTATTAAATCTTCATTTTACAAATAACTTCATTGTTTGTAACATTCCTGTTCTCCGGGTATCTGTATGTTTGAGTGGTAAATGAATCTAACAAATTTACTGCTTTAAAATAAAAATTAACAAAACAAAACAAAACACAGCTTTTGCAGATATGTATTGGTCAAAGGGATGAAATCATGATGTAAAACTGTGATTTTTTTTATTTTTTAGATTATTACTATATCTCTCCTGTGTTCCTTTACCATGGACAAGCATGAGTGTCTTCTTGTTATTAGCTCAAGATACCCTAGCATCCTGGACTTGTCAACTCTATGGTGGCAGAGTCTGTGCCTCCTTCCTATGACCTTGAGTTTCAATGTATAAATGCCACCAAGATAGTCCTTATGATCAATTCTTATCTTATTATAGATATATATGCCCTGATTAACTCTCTCTCCTTTTCTTACCTATTAGGTAATTATAAAGAACTCCACAAAGTAACCCAGCAGCTCCAATGGAGCTATACTTTCACATATGTACATGCATATATTCATAAGTGCAGGTATATGTGTGTATATGCAATGAAATACGTCAAATTTGTGTTATACATACATATATACTTGAGTGTGTATGTATGTGTGCATTTGTGTGTATTCTCACTAAATAATAATAACAATTATGATAACTATTATATAATTCTAGATAACATTTATGTAGCTCTTAAAGGTTTGTGGAAAATATCACATGCTATTTCATTTTATCTTCACTATCACCTAGTAAGGTAGATACTATTATTATGACTATTGCAGTTGAAAAAAATCAGGCTAAGAGATGTTAAATGACTTGTTGATTATCAAAGAACCAATAAGTCTAAGGGAGTAATTGAACTCAGATCTTCCTGACTTCAAGTTCAAAATTCTATCCACTAAACTACCTAATTATCCCTTATAACAATCACAATGTCACATTTATATGACTCTTTAAGATCTAAAACACACCCTTTTACTCAATTCTGTGAAGGAGAAGGCAATTTATAGACATATCCCCAACTAATGTCATTAATTAGTTCCTTTAAAAAGCAATTTTAGGAAACACAATGTTATAGGGGCAACCTAGCTCTACAGGAAGAAAATGATACTCTGAACATTTGAACAATGTTATAAATGAGCAATAAACCAAAAAGTAAGGCAACATTTCATAGCCTTATATCGGGATCCGAAAATTCATGGCATTTTGTGGAATAGCATTGATTTAAGCAACACTATATACATGGATATTGTCTGCATTTCATGCTTTAGCAATTTCATAATCATTATCTAATTTGGTAATAATAGTTGACATTTGTATATAGTTTATAAACACTTTACATATATCATAATGTAAATTTTCTGTATTTTTTCAAGTCACTGTTTAGTAGTCTTAAGGAGAGTAATTTTGTCTTTTAACTCCTCCTACTCTTCCCCAACCACCCTCTCACCGCCCTCCCCCCCACCCCGCCATCAATAAGTTTCCAGGTCCCATTGGTTCTACTTCCACAATGTGCTTCACATCTCTTTTTTCTCTCATACCTTACACTCTAATTCTGGTGTTTACCACCTCTCACCAGGACTACTGGATTAGCCTCTAACTAGTCTCTCTGTTCCTTGTCTTCTCTCAACTTTCACATATCAATCAAATTGATATCCTTAAAATTTAAGATCTGGGGGAGGGTAGATGGCTCAGTGGGTAAGAGCACCATCCCCGGAGTCGGGAGGACCTTGGATCGGTTCCATCCTTAGTTACTTAGCACCCACACATAAAGTGACTAGCCGTGTAACCTTGAGCAAGTTGCTTAACCCCAATTGCTTTTAAAAATTGAGATCTGACCACATCATCCACCTTGACAGGAGTCTTTCATGGCTCCCTTTCCAGAGTCTACTACCTAAAGCCCTCTATAAACAAGATCTCACCTATCTTTCCAATTTTATTTCATCTAGTGTCCCTTCTTATATTTTCCATTCTAGTCAAACTGTCATGCTAGCTGTTTTCGAAACCCAAAAGCCCTTTTCTACATTCTGTGTATTTACACAAGTGGTACAATACAAAAATAGTGCACTAATTCTCTTATTGCCTTTGCCTCTTACCATTATTTTGTTGTCCTCATAAGAATTGATTTATCATGAAGTATGCAGAACAACAGAAATAATATTCATAATAACTACAACCATGTAAGAGAAAGAACAATGAAAATGAAACATTGGAATAGTGTTGTGAAATTTAAGTGACCAGACTTAGACCTAAAAGAGATAGAAGAAGGTACCTCCTTCCCAATCCCTTCTTTCAGAGGAGTGAGCTATAGGTGTGGAGCACTGGATATGGTATTTTTCTATTTCTTGGTGCATTTTTCTGTACTGTTCTTTTTTTTCCTTCCCACTTTTAAAATTTATTCTAAGGGATAACACCTTTCAAGGGTGCAGGGAATGTACTAGAAAATGTGAGATATATGAAAACAAAATACACCAATAAAATTATTTTAATTTTCAGTAGATTTCTTCAAAGCATATCTCAGTTACAACCTCCTATATTAGACCTTTATTGATCATTCAACTGTAAATACTCCCTATCTTTTGAAATTCCTTTGTATTTACTTTTGCTTAATTAAATTATCTGTGTATATTCTGTTTCATCAAGAACAATATGAACTCCTTGAAATCAGGGATTTTAAAAATTTGTATTCTTAATGCCTAACACAGTGACTTGAACACAGTAAGTGCTTAATAAATGTCTGATGAATTTCATTTCATTTCATCCTTTGAATAACCCTGTGGATGTTTTTAATGTTTTTATTTTATTATAGTTGTTTTTATTACCATCAGGCTAAGTCTGAAGAACTTGGGGCTCAGAAAAATTACATCACTTGTTCGTGATTATATAACTAGTAGGTGCCATGGGTGGGATTTAAACCCAGGTCTTTCCTGACTCTAAGCCCACCACTTTCCCCTCTATACTGCAATGTCTTCCATAGTAATAATTAGCATGATAATAATAACTTATATTTATAGATCACTTTAACATTTTCAAAGTACCTTACTTACAACATCTGTACTAGATAAGAAAGGATTTTCATTTTAATTATAAACTTAGATCCAAAGCCCATTGGGGTGTGACTCTTTACTCATTGGCAGAGACAAAGGTGATGTTTTGCCTTGCCTTGTGTGAGGCGTGTTGTGGAATTGGCAATACCTGGAGAGAGAAAGACCTCTTCAACTCTCTTCAGACCTTGATTCACTGAATATTTTTGAACTCCAGACACTTTTGACATCCAGAAAGAAGATGGAAACTACTAACACCACTTTGGGTTGATGAAGGAAAAGACCCTGGGAAGACATGGGGAGAGCTGGCTGTCTCCATTCATGGTGTCTCCATACCCAGTTTGCTACATTTGAGAATTTAAGAGGTCTTCTCTCGAGTGAGAATCTCTCAGAAGAGATGAGAAATCAATCAGTAACAGAAGAATATATACTAGACCCTACAGAGTGAAGGATATCTACTACTGGGAATGAAGTAACTTGGTTTAACCAAGAGAAAGAGTCCCAGATATTGCCAAAGTGGAAATTCCCTGAAGTATCAAGTGTAACAAGTTAGGGATGAGAAAATGATAGAAACTACTATCTCCTTTCATGTCTTTCCACAAACTTTTCCTTCAGCAACCTGAAATGGGGCTGCTCTCTTGTCTTTCCTCTCAAAAACTAAAAGCCAAAAACAACTGAAGCAACAAGAAATTTGAAAAGAACTTGAAAATTTTGAAGCTCAAAGGTCTGAAGCAAATAAAAGAAATCTATTCTCTCTCACTCTCACCACTGTTCCATCACTTCACTTATCTCTACCAAAAAAGAATCTCAAACCAATGGGGTTTGGGTCTGGGATTATACAAGGACGATAATAACTTGGACATAGAGTTATATCAAGCTAAAGCTTGGCCCATGGCCAAAGAGTTAGCTAAGTATAAGAGCTAAGAATAGAATACTATGCCCTCTGCCTTCAGAAGAAGGCTTATTGTACTGTTTCACAGCTCCAGTAAAATCAAACTTTAAATACAAAACATGACAATAAGGGTTAATGTTCTATACATCCTCTATCTATATCTCTTTCTATAATCACATCTATGAAAACATTCTTTAAAAAAATCTGGACCTGTCATTTTCAGTGTTAGAAACTTCTGTTAAAGAAATCCCTTCCACTAGTGCAAGATCACTTAGTTTTCTACAATATATAGAATTAGAGACTTTTCTGGGACCCTGAGAGTTAAATTAATTAGCTAAAGTTATACCGATAATATGACAGGAACAATACACGACACCATGTCTTCTTGATTCTAAAGTCAGTTTCCCATACAAGATAGCATAAGACCTATTATTTATAGACTTAAATTTAATACATATACATATGTATATGTATGTCTGTGTCTATATATCTATAGTTATCTAAAATCTATAACCTTTTAAAAGACCCTGACCAGCATAAGTGTTTTATTTGTTTTCCTTAGATGGACTTCAGATTCATATTTAAAATTCATCTTCTTGGGTCATTTTGTACTAAATGAGTGACATGTGTCCTCTGATAAGCAGGGGATGTCAATTAACATCTCTTTAAAAGTCACAAGGTTAGAATATAAGGAAAGAGCTTATCTGTGTCAGGATTACAACTCTGGTTTTCCTAGGAAATAAAGCATAGTGCTGAGTCAGATTGTCTTTGAAAATGTAGTGTCTTGCCCCTCCCAAAATAACATGCACTCTGTGGCTGTGATTGACAATATGGTGGCACACCCCTCCCTCCTCCCCCATTTCTGAAATGAAAATGATGTTCTAAGATGGAAAGAAAATATCATCAGTTTTGTGGCCACTACTCATGTCTACCTGTGGGTGGTAGCAAAACATCTGTTTTGCACCATCAATTGTCTTTCTTCTGTTGTGATTTTTCCAGGTGTTTAAAAAACCTTATTTCTATAAGTTTTGATGGAAATGACATATCTCATCATGTTGTGTTGTTTTCCCCATGATATAACCTGACTGTCTCCAATTGAGTGTGAAACATTCTGAAAAACATGTCTGTGGAATTGAGAGTTTCTCTGTAATAGATAGCAAACCATAGTTAGTTATAAGTCTACTTGTGCCCCATATTTGATGTCAGCTTTCTTGTATCTTTTTACATTTATGTTCTATAGCAATAGTTTCTTATAGAGGTCTATTGTTCTCTGAATAACATAAACCAAACAAGAAAAGGAAACGAAACAGCTGTGTTTATGAAAGGGAGGAGAACAGAGAATAATAAACCTACCCTAACAAAACTGTTTGATAAGATTTTTAAAATACATATTTGGACAAAAGTCATACTCTGATCCCTCACCATGAGAGACTCATGGATGACCTTGACTTTTCAAGACTAAGCCCACAGAAAGCAAGTTCTGGCTGGTCCTAATATGTTAGGAAGGCACCCCAGAAATATGTTTCATTTGCTTTGCAAAAACCAATCTAATTATGGAGAGGCACATTGCTAGCAAACTGGTCATGGAGCACAGCATTCTTTGATCATGGCAACCTGTGATAAATGTCACAAGATAAACCTCTTTCCTTTGTAGTTATCATAGTAGAATGGTTGAAAAGGGACCATAAGTAACCGATACAAACACTTAAAAAGTATCTATAAGCATAGACATAGCTATAGATATTCTAAATGTGACAAACTTGTCGAGGTTCCAATAAGTTAGCATACAGATAGAAGAATGAAAGGAAATTAATATTGGGATTCTAACTATAAATCAGGGGTTCGAATCCTTGTGTTTATATACTCCTGAGGATTCTATGAATAAAGGAGTCACTGGATATGGGAAGTCCAGAATGATAATACAAAAAATAATTAAATCCTGCCCATTGGTACTGCTGTAGCAACCATTTTGAAATCAAAAGATCCAAAAAAGTAACATATTAGAGTAAAGGATGAAAAAGTAAAGCTATAGTAGAAGACCTAAGTCCTTTGATTCTAGGACAAGTGCTCCCTCCTCCCACCTTTTACAGTAAAAATGAATTAGGGACCTTAGTACATAATAAGCTGGCCATAAAATATTCATTATAATTTAAACTTGTATATATATAAAGACAGAGAAAAAGATACACACATACAGAGATAGACAGAAAGAGACAGAGAGAAAGAGAAGGTGGGGCAGGGCTGGAGTCAGGAAGACTTATTTACTGATCTTCCTAAGTTCAAATCTGATCTCTGGCACTTATTACCTGTGTGACCCTGGGGAAGTCACTCAAACTTGTTTGCCTCAAATCCCTCATCTGTAAGATGACCTGAAGAAGGAAATGGCAAACCACTTGCCAAGAAAATCCCCAAAGGAGTCACAAAGAGTCAGACATGACTAAAATAACCAAACAGTAACAACAAAGTGTGCAGAGCAAGATGCCAACATTGAGGGTAAGATCAAACCTGCTTCAGTCTTGTCTTTAGATCCTTAGTTCCTTGCACTGTTCCTAGTATATGGTAAATGATGAATCAACACTTTTTTTATTCATTCATAACAGAGTAGATACACAAATAGCTAAAATAGAAATGTTGCATGAAAACTGCATAATAAAAGTGCTAGCCAGTTATGTGAAATTTGAGGAGGAAAGGTTGTTAGTGATATGGTGACCAGAGATTTCATAGAGCAACATGTTCAACTGGAATTGAGTCTTGGAACATTAAACTTCTTCTATAATACTGCTTACTATTGAGATCCTTATTTTCAGTATTGTATTCAGTGCTAAGTTATAACTGTATAACTAAAGAAGAATATGGAAAACATTGAGGGAGTTCAGAAGAGATTCATGAAGATGATTAAAGGGTTAGCAAATAAGCCCTAAGTGGTACCTTATTTAGACTGCAGAAGAGAGAAGTGAAATAATTATAGTTTTCAAGTACACTTAGGACTTTCATATAATGGATGGTGACTGACTGTTCTCAATGTTCACTGGAGATGAAAAAAGGAAAAGTGATGTTAAACTTTGAGCATAAAATTTCCTGAAAGTCAAGGTATTAGATGTTGGAATGGATTAGTAAAGGGCATAGTGAAATCTTCTCTGAAGATCTTCATAAAAATAACATTCTTTCATATTTATCCCAGATGACTTTAGCAAGAAGAGAAGTCTTCTCAAGGATCTTCCCTCCTTTTCAGTCTTTAGTATTCATATTAACTTTAAACATTTTCTGCACTCTGCTTTATAACCTCTTACCTGTTGTGGTCATTCTCACTTGTGTTCACTTAGACACATGGGCCAAAGACTGAATTTGATACACAGAGAGGACATTCATAAATTACATTTTTGTTTGTTATCATGTTTATATGCTATTATTAAAACTATTCTTTAAAAGTAACTACTGTACAATGACCACAAAAATCTCCACATCGTCTCCCACTTTTAGCAGTGTTAGGGGGATTGTGTGATGATTGGGATTCTTCAATTACCTCTTTTGTCCTTCCCTCTTCTACTGATTCTTTTTATCTGGGATTAATGTTCTTTCTCCTATCTGGAAATAACAAGGGATCTGTAATTCTGTTTCTTTTTATTAGCTCTGAGCTCCCAGACATAGTCAGCATTTTTGGGAAACAGGCTTCAGTACTATATCTCTACAGTGAGGGTTTTTTTCCCCTTTAGTTTGCCTCCAGACAATTGCAACTTTATTTCCAACAACTAAACCTGTTGGTGGTTAACATTTGTAACAAAGAAAGGTAAACATACTTTCCCTAGCTCAGAGGAAAAGGTTTCAGTCTCATACAAAAGAGCTAAAGGGAGAAAGGAGGAAAGAAGATATCTTTATGTACCTTTATTTTTATGTATCTTTACCCAGTATTAAGGCTTCAGAATATATTGCCAGGGGCAGGGTGAGGGTGTTGATTTCAACAATGGGGCTTTCCTCTGGACTATTCTTATCAGGCCAGCCTCAGTTTCCCCATCTTTAAATGAGGATAATAATTAGCACCAGCCTAACAGGTTTGTTGTGAGCATCAAATGAGATAATGTGTAAAGTACTTCTCATACTCCAAAACACTACATACAATTTAACTATTTATCTGTATAAATGTCTTTCCCATTCAATGCATCCAAAATCTGAAGATTTCTCTAGAAATTCCAGACTTACATTGTTGATGAAATAATTATTTTCCCTCTCATCTCTTTCAAGGAAGAGAAGAAGGTAAAATGGGTGGAGTGTGAGAAATAACACAACAATTTGTATAATATTTCTCCACATAAGGAGTCTCCCTTAAGACAATATTTCTTTCAAGAGAAAATAAAAATATCAAATTTGTATGAAGGAATGGCCAGTAAGCAGGGAACAGACCAATTTCTCATCACTGTTGTTCCATCTCATTTGGAATTTCTTTCCCACCCTCCCATACCTTCTCCACTTCCTGGAGCTAAGCCCAAGCTTTGCTTATGCCAGAGGCTAAATTTGGTGAGAAAAAATGGAGATGATCAGACCCTTGGGAGGTCTTGAAATCCAGCCAGGGAGACATTCTCCTGACTCTGTGTGCCAGGCGGCAGACTAACGGAAGGTAAAACTCAGTGTCATGATCTCATTCTGGATGCATTCTGTTCCCTTTGGTGTGGGTAACTCAAAACTGGTATGAGAGGCAGGGATGGGCTCATACCTCTAGCTGTGATGAAGAAGTGTTATGACAAGTTCTACCCTCTGCTACCTCCCCCACCTAACAACAATAGAATTAACTCTGATAAAAGCACCCACTTCTAAACTCTTCAGGGGTCCAGACTGAATAAAATTGAGGGACAAGGATTGTGTAATTAGCTAAACCCGTAGCATGTAAACAAAATCTGAGTAGTATCATTTTTAAACAGCTTAGAGCAGCCGTGTCCTATTTGAAGTGCTTAATGGATTTTTTTCTGAATGATTTTATGATTCATTAAAGTACAATTTCCTGCCAATTATTTATTTATAGATTTTCAAAGAAGATGAGTACAAAAGTCCTAGATTAATAACAAACTGTTTTAAAAAATGCCCACAAAATTTGGCAACCAAAAGAAATAACTAATGCAAAGCAATGTAGCTTAAAATTCAGTCCTGGCAGGATACAAAATATTTAAGGTTACTAATTGAATAATAATAAACAATATCAAGAATAATATTTGTATTTTATTTCAACTGTATTTGAGGTCTTTTTATGTTAACTCATAAAGTGAAACAGTGCAATATAGTGGAAAGAGAGCTGCATTTGGAGTCTACTGACCTTGGGATTGATTCCTCGTTTTTACCAGCTGTGTGACCTCTGGTAAGACACTTTACTACTTTGATCATCAATTTACTAACGTTAAAAATGAGAAAGTGGGACCAGATGATCACTAAGGCCTTTCCCAGGTCTAATTCTATCATCCTATGATAATTCAAGAAAACATCACTTTGCAACAAATAATATAACAGATAACAGATAATATAAGAGATAACAGAGGCAAAAGTATCAGGTGGAAGGTAGTGTTGCTAGCATTGCAAATCAAATCACCTTCCTTCTATAATTTTCCATATAAATATGTTCTTGGATTTGTATATGACTCCTTCATTTCAAGGGAAAAGAGATATGAAATGAAGTCTCACTTTGGTGTTTTTTACATTAACACATTAAAGTAGGAAGGACAAGTGTTATTTACTTATCTACTACTATTAATAGAATGTAAATTGCTTGAGAGCAAGTACTATCTCACATTTGTGTTTGTACTTCCATCAATCAACACCTATTATGAGACTGGCACATAATAGGTACTTAATGAATTTTTGATGATTGGTTTATTAGTTGATCTTCATTTTGCAGATGACAGTATCAAAGCTCATGAAGATCAACTGGATAGGCCCACAATCAAATATTATAGTTTAGAATCAGACTTTGGATCCATGGGTTATTTTCAACACTCCTTGCTGATTTATTTAATAGATGTCTTTGGAATGTGGGGCACAGTGTTTGGTGCTAATAGATATATAAAGATTCAAAAGACGCAGTGCCTACAAAAGTCTAATTGTAGATATGAAATACATGCATCTATTAACTGACTGATACTCTTCCAAAGGGCAGGTAGGGTGCTCACCCAGTCCCACTAAAAGTCCTAACTTTATACTGGATTCAGTTCTGGAAAAGCTTCTCCTCTGAAAAGAAAGGGCAGACTCTTTCCTTGAACCTTCTGGCTATTTAGACCCCCAACTTGGAGTCTTGAGTAAACCATTTAAAGATCAAGACTCACATGGTAGAGTATTTTCAAAATGGAGTAGAAAGGGAGCTGGTGTACATAGGCATGGGACAGCTTCTTGTTTCCTCCATATGAAAGGAATGCTTACAATACAAACAATTCATGAGTGGACCCAAACTCCATCTCACCTTCTTCTTAGGTCCTTCACTGTTCAAACAGCTATCTCATTATCTATGCCTTCACTTCTGGTAAGCCAGGCCAGAGTTGGGGCAGGAAGTATGAGGAACTCAGGAGCTACTGACCTCTTGAATTCACATGGTTTTCTTCCTCTTTGAAAACATTCATTTTAGGGTGCTGGTTTGGATACAGGGTCCCAAGGCCAAGTTCCTCTAAGTAGCATACCCATGTATAAGAACTGATGCCATGTTGATAGGTAGGCAAGTAGATATCAGGTAGAGTTTCACATGATAATTTCTCAGGATAAAGAGAGAGCAGAAATTCAAAGTCTACTGAGTTATACCAGCCTTAAAGGTCAATAAGAGGAGAGCTTCTTCATCTAAAAGCACATGCCCTTCACTGTTGAGCCACGGGTATGGCTCAGGTAGAGGCTAAGGTAGAATAGCTAACTTCCATACTTGTTCCATGAGATGGCATAACTCTGATCCCCTACTAAATACATAAAGAGACTGTCTTGCTCTCACTTTGCAGCAGGTCAGTCCTCAAATGACTCAGTTGACTGGGACCAACCTGAATAGTTTAATTGAACTAAACCAACAAATATTAACTATATACTATAAGAGGAAATGGAGAGTCGTGAATAGAAAACAAGCTCCAGAGTAAGGAATATCTGCATTCAAGTTCTTCCCCTAAAATATACTAGTTACATGTTAAATGATTAAGAAAGTCATTTAACTCTTCAGTATGCTAGATAATTCTAAAAGAACTTAAAAAGAGTTAACAATTTCCCTTGATGGAATAGATTTATTAACTGGAAGTTCTTTCAACAATGGAAAAAAAGGGTAGGGAACATACATAGGTGTGCACATCTCTATGTAGGAACATACACATACATGTATATATGTATGCAAATGTGATTCAGAGATAAAAATGAAATAAACCTCACTCTCAAGGGGCTTATATTCTAAATTTTATAAAACAAAATAAACTATAAAATAAACAAAAGAAGTGATATAGTATAGTAGAGAAGACTTGGGTTCAAATCTTTCCTCTGATGCCGATTACCCATGGGTAAATCACTTAATATTTCAGTGCCCCAGGGAACTAATTAGTTGGAAAGATTTTCCACACTGGGATTTCCCCATGCCGATGAAATTTAAAAAGAAATAAACAAAGGGTAAAATGAAGAGAAAAAGAGCATATTGAAATTGTGATTTAAGGGGTGGCTAGATGGCACAGTGAATAGAATCAGGAGGACCTGAGTTCAAATCTGGCCTCAGACACTTAACACAAATACTAGCCTGTGGCCTTGGGCAAGTCATTTAACTCCAATTGTCCTCCCAAAAAAGAAAAAACAAAAAACAAAAAACCTATAACCTACCTGCCAAAATCATTCATCCTATGAGGTGAAATCACTAAGGAAAACATAGTGTTTAAAGTTTTAAGCTTAGTAAGTAACATTGAAGAGAAACGTTGCTTCTTTTCTTAAATTAATGATCCTTTCCATAGTTCTCCACCTCCATAATCAAGAGACCCTTATGGATTTGATTGAAATAAACAGTCAGGCTCTGAAATTCGTCCTCATATTATCACAATCAACAAATGTAACAACAAAATAGCAAGGCAAATATTTTGCTTGCAAACCATCTTATGCTGACAACTAAACCCAGGAATGCGAAAGGCCTAATGAATCCTGATAATCACTCCTTAATATTTTTGGTTTCTTTTTTTTTTTTTTAAACAAATTGGTCTTTATTAATTTGTTTGTTTACTTTTAGTTTACAGGATTCAATTCCACAGTTCCTTGAATTTCAAATTTTCTCCCCCTCACTCCTCTTCCCCCCCATGGAGGCATACATGTTTATGCATACATATATGTATATGCATATATATGTACAAATATTTATATACCTATTCATATTTGTATTAAGCACATATGTGCATACCTCTTTTATTTCTCTTTCTCTCTCTCTCTCTCTCCCTCTGTCCCTCTCCTTCTTCCTCTCTCTTATCACCCCTCAATCCCTGTTTGTACACCCTATTAGATAGTAGAGCATTGGGGAAGGAAAAACAATGTCCCATAAACAAGAATAACTGTAATAGTTATTATAGTTAATTATATAATACCAATTCAAGTGAACTAAAGAGTTCTCTAGAGGTTGTAGATGAAGATAATTGTGTAAGTATAGCCCATATAGTCACTTTTACTAAGTATGACAGCTGTCCAGTACAGAATTCCCTAATTCTGTGCTAATATTCTATATTAATACTAATATATACTAATTATATTAATTATGAATACTACTATGATTCATAGTTGAACTATTTTCTTTTATTTTTTGGAGGGGGGAAGGCTGAGCATTTGGGGTTAAGTGACTTGCCCAAGGTCACATGGCTATTAAGTGTTAAGTGTCTGAGGCTGGATTTGAACTCAGGTCCTGCTGACTCTAGGGTTAGCTGGTGCTCTATTGACTTTGCCACCTAGCCAGCCCAAGAATTATTTTCATAAAACAAATGGGTTGTGTCCCAAATGTCTCTTTTCCTATGATAGGGCAAAAGTGCTATATGTGCAGATAATTCCAATGTCCATTGAACACAATTTCCCTTACTCTTTCCCTACTACTGGAGTAGCCTAACCCTTTTAAATAGCCTAACTGTTAATGTCAAGATGTTTTACATGAGAATTCTCAGGAAATGAGTTTTATTATTCATGTAGCATTTCTATATGAATCATCTATATTTATCATCTTAATCTGAAAGAAATGACACTTAAGGGATCAAAAAGGAGAAACCAGAATCTCTCTCTCTCTCTCTCTCTCTCTCTCTCTCTCTCTCTCTCTCTCTCTCTCTCTCTCTCTCTTTCTCTCTCTCTCTTTCTCTCTCTCCCCTAATTCAAAAGCATTCCAAAAACAAACAAAAAAAAACAAACAAAACAAAAAACAAACATTTGTTCTGATTTGCTATATTCCAGGAACTATACTGACAGGGATACAAATAAAACATATATATTCTCTACTCTTAAGGAGCTCACAGTCTCACAGACAACTGGGAGAGACAATATGGAAATAACTATGCACAAACAAGATATATACAACTTACACTAGAGATCATCAACAGAGAGGAAGGTACTAACAATGGGGATTGGGAAAGACTTCTTGTCAAAATGAGGTTTGTGTTTTTGTTTGTTTTCTTTTTCTGAGACTTGAAGAAAACAAGGAAAGCCAGGAGATGGGAATGATAAGGGAGAGAATTCTAAGTATGGAAGATAACCAGTAAAAATTCACATTCAGGAACTCTGGGGTGTCTTGCAAGAGGAACAACCAATATACCAGTGTGACTGTATTGCAGAGTACTCAGAGGGGAATAAGGTGGAAGGAATATAGTGGTAAGGGCATTAAGGGACAGATATGGTGTTGTTTGTCCTATGTTTTCAAAGGTATCTAAAAATGGAGAAGAAGATAAATATATGGAAATAATCTCTGACCTTACTAATAATGAACAAAAAATGTATATTGTGAGAATATCAGTAACAATTGACCTATATGATTATTTTCCCATTTGTACAAAATCTTCCTATAGATCAATTATATATGAATCAAGGACATCTTCAGACTTTTACAAAGCAATATGCAGTAATGGACCACTTCCTTATCATCTTAACATTAACTAAAAGATGTATTTTTTTATTTCTTCCCAATTAAAAATCTTCATTTTCTCTTCCTTCATCATGATAAGTAAAATAAATTCACACATTGGCTAGATTAAAAATGTATGCTTCATTTTGCATCTTGAGTGTACTCACCTCCTCTCAGAAGGGGGACAGCGTGCTTACTCGTTGATCTTCTAGAATCATCATTGCTTATTGCACTCATCAGAGTTCTGGAGGCTTCCAAAGTTTTTGTCTTTACATTGGTGTTGATATTTAATAAATGGTTGTGCCTATTTCACATCACTCTGCTTTCCTAAAGTATAAATACTTTATAAATACTTGTATAAATACAAATTTTTAAAGATTTCTCTGAAATCATCACTTTCAACATTTCTCACAACTTGGTAATACTCCATTATATTTCTGTACCACAATTTGTTCAGCCATTTCCCACTTGATGGGCACCCAATTGATTTCCACCTCTTTGCCACTATATGTATAACCATACATGTTTTTTGTACATATATACCTCTTATCTTTGATCTCTTTGATGTACACTAGTACAATTGATATTGAAGGGCCAAAGATTATGTATATTTAAGTGACTTTGGGAGCATAATTACAAATTGCTTTCCGGAATGATTATACCAATTCATAGTTCTACCAACTGTCATTTATGTGGCAGTTTTCCTCTCGACCCTCCAACATTCCTCATTTTTCTTTTTTGTCATCTTTGCCAATCTGATGAATATGGTGTAGAAATGCAGAATTGCTTTAATACACACACACACACACACACACACACACACAAAACCATTTAATTTTCTAGAACCACACATTGCTTTGTAGGCTCTTTTTCATCTTTGTAGTAATGTTGTACTCATTCTATCAAGACTTAAAGAATTACTGAGCTTCCTGGAAGAGATCTGTAATGACTCAAAGAAGTCTGGCCTGCCTGTCCATATACACAGCAAAAAAATGATTGAAAGAAGATGGCATATTGCCCAGATTCCAAAATGCCTTTGTATAGCTACCCTATATAGTTTGTCCATTGTTATGTATATCTACAACAAACAATATAGATAGATAATGATCTGGACCCAGAGTTGGAAAGGGGTAAAGAAATAGGCTTGATGGTTTTTGAGAAACTGAAAACTTTTCCTCACCCTAAACTTTCCATAAGAGCAAAAGCTCACCTTTTAAATACTACCATTTTGCTGGTATTGCTATATGGGGAAAAATACAAATAACTTAGCTACCTCTGATGAACAATGAGAGAGAGAGAGAGACAGAGAGACAGAGACAGAGACAGAGACAGAGAGAGACAGAGACAGAGAGACAGAGAGAGACAGACAGAGACAGAGACAGAGAGACAGAGACAGAGACAGAGACAGAGAGAGACAGAGAGACAGAGACAGAGAGAGACAGAGAGAGAGAGAGAGAGAGAGAGAGAGAGACAGAGAGAGAGAGACAGAGAGAGAGAGACAGACAGACAGACAGAGAAAGAGAGTAATAGAGAAACATGTAGGATAGTGGTACAAATGGGATGTAACCCATAATCAATCAGTAAAGTCAGGAAAGAGCATTAGAAAAGAAGTCATCAATGAACTACATGAAAGAAAGGAAAGATAGACTGGTTATGTGTAAGGAGTCAGAGATAATAGATAGACAGTCAAAGGGTTTCATTGCTAATCATGAAATATAAAGACAGAAAGCAAGGGAGCCCTCCAGAACACTGGGTGCATGCCCATGGATAATCTTTTGGAACAGTAGGGAGCAAAGTCACCTAGAAAAGGCAAGAATGGATGAATTATGATTTTTATTATTGTAAGGAAGTCCCAAATCAATGGGGTCACATATTTATTTGAGTGTGTGGGTAATCAGGAAAGGGAAAACATTGATTTATAATTTATCATAGAAGTTTAAAACTATTTTTAAATTTAATTTTTTTAAAAAAGCTTTTTTCCTCCCTGAAAACATTAAATATTTCAGTCTTTATTTGACACTAAATTTAAATAAGGTTGCTTCTCTTTATGATTCTAGTTTCTAATAATAACAAATCAGTCTTTCTTCATCCAGATATATTTGATTCAGTATGTAGAGAGGACTCTTTTGAACTAGTGTTTAACACAATATGCACAGAAAAAGAAAGACGGAAAGGAAAAAGAAAAAAAAAACTTTCCTTTTTCCCTACAATAATCCAAAGTAAATGGGAAGCCTTCTCATATTAGCTTTGTAGGCCAATTTCTTTAAACACCCAGGTTAATATGTGTGTGCCTCTACTTTTTACTTGTTTATACAAATCCAAAACTTTTACGTCTTTTGAAGACTTTTGTCATTAATGGAGATGTAGAACACATACTCTATTTTATAGTAAGCTTTTTGAGGACAATATCCACATTTTTTCTCTATTTCCAATGCCTTATATATAATAAGCACTTAATTAATGTTTGAATTGTCCCTAACAGAATATATGCTTCAGGCTGAATTTCTCTAGGTAGGGTGTCATGGATTTACTTGGATAAAATACATTTAGTTTCTTTTAAAAAACTACCACCATGATTCACATTCTATTGATTGTCTTTTCTTTTGAGGTTTTTCTTTAAAAACAGAAGAAAAAAAAAGAAAAAAGATAAAAGCTTTTTTACTCTTACTTGTTTCTGGAGATTCTATATCTGAAAACTGCGCTAGTGGGTCCATTACCTAGTAGCAAGTAGGTAGAATTTACAGCCTTGCAAGGCCTAGGCAGTAGCTTCCCTGCCAAGGATGCTCCAAGATTTTTTTTAAGCCTCTCACTTATTTGGTGACTGCCTGCAACGAGTGATCTTAGAAATGGATAAAAGTAAAGGGGCTGATATATGGAATCCACTTTCATTACTGTAAATGATATCATGTGTTTGCATTTACTTTAAAGTTGATCAAATGTAACAGAAGACAGTGTTGACAGATGCTGGAGAAGTGTTAACCTTTCCTTTTATCTTTCTTGTGTGCATGGAGCTTGTACTATAAGGCTCCTTAGATAGTTTTATTAGCTGATAGATGAAGAGCTGTACAAGATACACAAAGAATTCCATTGTTAGAAACAATTGTCTGAAACACGATGAATGAGCTACTTAAACTGTTTGGTTCATGTACAGTAACACCAGGCCTCTTAACAAAATAAAGGAATTAGGATTTTTTTTTAAAGCCTATTTTTTTCTAGTTTGTTTTTAATGTAAATTGAATTTATATTAGCTGATCAAGTCCAGACATGAGGGCAATTGGTTTACATTATGTGAGAGAGTTGTTCCTTTTATCCAAGGAAACAAGCCTGGCTGATTTATGTATATGTGAATTTGTGAATTTACTTAAAAGTTTGAATGGAGAAATATTTTAAAAGATTATTTATCACATCACCCTACCTCTTTTTATTGGTTGTGAGACATGCTTAACTACATATATATATATATATATATATATATATATATATATATGTATATACACATAATGCATGTATATATATTCAATTAATTACACTTTAACAACTTAACTAAGATTTTTTGGAACATCCTGCATACACTTGCCTAACTGTGTGTGTGTATGTGTCTTTCTCTCTCCACCCACACACACACACACACACACACACACACACACACACACACACACACACACATGCATACACATATATAACATATCTATCTCTTTATCTAGAGAGAAACAGAAAGACACTAGAGACAAAGAGACAGGAATTGGAGGTAGCATGGTATAGTGGAAAGTGTTGGATTTTGGAATCAGAGGACCTTTATTCAAGTTCTACCTTTGTAGAATTTTTCTACTAATGTGATCTTGGGCAACTCACTTAACTTCTTTGGGATTGTTACCTTATTTCTAAAGTGAAGAGTTGGGCTAGAGAATTTCTCAGGTCTCTTTCTACTCTAAATCTAGGACAATGTATAGCTTTCCTCTCAGGAAATTAAAAACAACAACAACAACAAAAAAACAAAAACAAAATAACTGGACTGAGAAGCAGAAGACATAGGTTGTATATCTTTCTGTGCCACCAATTTAGAGCCTGACCTTAAAGAAGACACCACTTCCTGAGTATTGCAATAAATTATGTATACAGCCATTTTTTCCACTTTTTAGGTGGGGGAGGGCAGGACAATTGGGGTTAAGTGATTTGCCCAAGGTCACATGGCTAGTAAGTGTTAAATGTCTGAGGCTGGATTTGAACTCAGGCCCTTCTGACACTAAGGCCTGTGCTCTATTCACTGCACCACCTAACCACCACTAAAAGGTCATTTTTTAAAGGTTTCTGTCTATTACTACAATCTTATAGAATCTTTCCTTCCATTTCCTCATCTGTAAAAAGAAGAGACGATATTAAAAAATCTTCAGGTCTCCTATCAAGTATGAAATTGTATAACAGAATCTATTTATATTCGTGTTTTGAGGAAATTATCATATATTTATTCACATATTTGAACTTTCTAGTCAAAATTTTAAAGTCTAGACATTGCCCACTCTCACCAATGCCTAGACTTTAACACTTTGACTAGAAATCCTAGTTTTGAGTAGAGAATACTCTCAAAACATAGATACAAATAGATCATTATAAAATTTCATATCTGAAAAGAGACTTAAAAGATCATAGTGGAATGCACACATATAAAACAAAACAAAATTTTAAACAAATATTTTCTTTTTCTTTCAAATTGTTACTAGTTGAGTTGTAAATTTAAAAAAGAGAGAAAGGAAAGGAAAGGAAAGGAAAGGAAAGGAAAGGAAGGGAAGGGAAGGGAAGGGAAGGGAAGGGAAGGGAAGGGAAGGGAAGGGAAGGGAAGGGAAGGGAAGGGAAGGAAAGGAAAGGAAAGGAAAGGAAAGGAAAGGAAAGGAAAGGAAAGGAAAGGAAAGGAAAGGAAAGGAAAGGAAAGGGGAAAGAAAGGAAAGATTATACGGGTAAGAAAAATGAAATCAATGGTAGCAGAAATTGTTTTGTTTATTTTAATAGAAAAACTTTTGGGGACAAAAATATTTTCAACAAAGAGAAATTCTTTGAATTAATGAGGTCTGTGGTTCTTGACAAGTCAAGTCTAAGAACTTACCTGTTTTTGTTTTCTTTTGTTTGCTAAGTAATGATGTTATAGCTTAAGTTTTCTCTTATCAATCTTAAGTAACCTAAGATGAGTAATATACACTCAGCAATACAGAAGTCAGTCATTTTAAGTTATACATCAGACAGCCTTCTTGACCTTTTCATACCATTTAATTCTCTTGACTACACCCTTCTCTCACATAGTCTTTCCTCCTGGATTTTTATAACAGTGGTTCTCCTCCTAGCTGTCTGATTAATCCTTCTGAATTTTCTTTGCTGAACCATTGACTGTGTTCATGCCAGGATGTACTACAGGACTTTCCCCTAAGTCTGCCTCTCTTTTTCCTCTGTATCCTGCCTTTGTTATATCATCAGCCATCTTGGGTTCAAATATCATCTTTATGTAGGTTATTTCCACATCTACATATACAGAACTCATCTTTCCTCTAACTTCTAGCCCTATACAATCAACTTCCTGATGGATATTTCCACTTAAATGCCCCATAAATATCTCAAACTTAGTTGGGCAAAAAATGAACTAATCTTTCCTCCAAGAACCAGCCTTCATCCTAACTTTCTTTTATCTTTTATCCTGGGCATAACCACATTTCCTGTCACTCAGACTTACAATTTCAGTGTTATCCTCAACTCCTCACCCTCCTTCACTTCCAACCCATCCATATTTAATATATCTCCAGATCTTATTGATTCTGTCTCTGTAATATGGCTGTTTCTCTTTTCTCCACCTACACAACTTAGTCCAAATTTTCATCACCTCTCTTCTATCCTGTTTTTTTTTTTTTTTTTTTTTTTGCGGAGTCGGGTTTAATATCATGCTTTTTGCATGTAATTATTTGTTCTAGAGAAATAGATTATAACTTAATGAATAAGAAATTCATGAGAGAAGGAAAAAAGTCACATGGAACAGCATTTGTAAGTGTATGCAGTTCTTAACTTCTTCAAAGTTCTGTTGAATATCACTAACTAAACCTCACAAATCTGAGATTAACCACCGTTATATAGAAGAGGAGACTTATAAGATTCTTGCCACAACTATGTTAGGGACAAGAAAACTGAAATAATAAAAGTTAAATGTGTGACTATACTTCCAAATTTGTTTCTCCCTTCTCCAATCCATCCTCTACACAGTTGCCAAATTGGTATTTCTAAAACAGGCAGGTCTGATCATTTCACTTTCCTAATCAAGAAGCTTCAGTGACTGACATTTGACTCTAGGATAAAATACAAATGCATCTGTTAGGTAATTTAAGGTCCTTTTCAACTGAAACTTGAAAATTAGCTCCAGACTGATTTTCTTGACTTATTATAGCATATTCTGTATGCCTTCTATGACCCTGATATACACTCAATTTTTGAGCCCAATGAATCTGATTCAAACAAATATACCAAACTGCTCTTTCCTGCTCACAAGCCTGTGTACTACTTCCATAGCTTTATGCCTTCCATAGACTGTAACGTTCCCTTAGCCCTCTCCTATCTTGGAATGTCTGATTCTCTTCAAGATTCAGTTTAAGTTCAACTTCCTACAAAAATTCCCTTTTCTGGTCACCTGTCATTTGTATTCCTTCTCCCCCAAATTAATTTTTATAAATTTTATATTTCTTATTTCTGTTTGATCTATTGGTTCCTAACGGAATATATACTCTCTGAGGGTAGAAACTTTTCATAATTTTTATATTCTTAGGACCCAGCAAAGTGTTTGTTGTATAGTATTCAAATGCTTGTTGACTTGAAGCAGACCAAACTAGATTTTCTATTTATTAAACAGACCTGGGGTGAGGAACCTGCATTCTTGAAGTGACATATAGCCTTCTAGGTCCTTGGGTGAAGCCTTTTGACTGAGTCCATGTCTTACAGAATAAATATTTTTATTAAGAGGATGTGTTCCATGAAGTTTGGATTTAGTCAAAGGGCCGCACTTGAGGACCTAGAGTGCCACATGTGGCCTTAAATTGGAAAGTTCCCTACCCCTGAAGTAGACTACAGATTTTATTCATAAGTTATAGAGAAATTTATAACAGATTGTAAATATCTTCAAACCCAACTCATGAATGAAAATGTACTTATTAAGTGCTTATTGTATATTACACTTATATTGTATCATGTGTTGAGTATCCACATAGCAAAGGAAGCAGATCCCTGCTCTCAGGGAGCTCATATTCTAGTAGGGGAAGCAACACATGGAATGTGGGTTTCAGCTGTAAGTCACATGGAGAGGTCTCATAGCCCTTAGGAAGAAGCCACAAAGTACATGGCAATGCCTCTTTAATGCCACTTCTACTCATCTTCACGTCAGAATCTGATGTTGACCATGTAATAGTGCCAAAAACTTTGGTACTAAGAACTTTGTTTTCTGAGTCTTCAGCAAATGTGCTTATCACACCTGCAAGAACATTTGCTAGGGAGGCTACATCTACAAAAGGGTTGCTTCTTGGAGTCATGGATGTTGGGACTGGACTGAAAGTATTTCTATATTCACAGCTACTGAGCTCAGGGCATTAAGGTCTGAGGGGACCAAGGTGCTAGTGGAGGCTTGCTTTATTGATATATACTGCCCTGTGGTGTCCTACCCCAAGGCTGACTTGACTGTCATAGGAGTGGCAGTTGTTAGTTTGTGGGGAGGTCTGGTCCTTTTTCTATAAGATTTTGTTTTCTGGATGATGTCTCTAAGGATTGAGTTGGAAGCAGGATAGGTGGTCTTGATGGGGCTGTTACTCCCAGAGATCCTGTGCCCATTTGCCTGTTAGCAGCTGTTAGTTAGCAGTTGTTGCATGTAATGATTAAAAACAAAAGGTAGGTATGAGCGGCTAGGTGGCACAGTGAGTAGAGCATCGGCCCTGGAGTCAGAAGGACCTGAGTTCAGATCCGACCTCAGACACTTAACGCACACACAAAGAAAAACCTAGCTGTGCGACCTTGGGCAAGTTACTTAACCCCAACTGCCCTCCAAAAATAAAGCAAAAAAAAAATGGTAGGGCTTTTCGTAATGATTTTTCCTAATGATTTTCCCAATGGAAGCACTACCAGTTTGGAAAGCACTATGATTCTCAAAGTTCTTGATTTCATGACTTAGTTTATGTTTAGTGAAGGTTTAATACATTTCAGTTTCTTCTCTTATCCCCTTATGTTCTCTGACTTAAGTTTTTTTATGTGTTAAGATTTAGAATCATGATGTTTAGTGTTTGAAAATGATACTTCAATGAGCATTTACTCTGATTTGCTCACTTTACAGATGAGGACATTGAAGTTCAGAGAATTTTAGTAATTTGCCTAAAGTCACAGGGTTATTTAGTGGCAGAGCCAGAACAATAACCTATTTCCTTATATCCTATTCCCTTGTTCTTTACCCTATTTCACAGAAAGTTTATTATGATAACTGTTATGTGATATTCTCTACAACAGCCTGATGAGGTGAATTTTTCTATATTGATGTAACACAAACTAGTCTCCTAAATGCCAGATAAGGGTACGATGCATCAGTTTGGACTCCATACAATCTCTGGCCTCAAATTCTTAATGGAAGGTTTGACATTAACAATGTTGTTCAACCATTTAGTCATGTCTTACCCTACATGATCCCATGGACTTTGTTCATGGAAGTTTCTGGGCAGAGAAAATAGAGTGCTTTATCATTTTTTTTTCTGTAATGTGCCCCCATTTTATAGATGAGGAACTGAGCCAAATAGAAGTTAAATCATCTGCACAGAGTCACACTGCTAGCAAGTAGATAAGGAAAGATTTGAATGCAGGTCTTCCTGATTCCAGAAAAAGTGCTCTATACACTGTACCACCTAGATGTCTCTGGCATTAACAATAGATTGCCTTAATTTTATAGATGAGATAAAAGCCATTGAAAGATTAAATAAATCATGAAGTTCAAATATCATGTTACTGTATACAAAGGAACATAATAATAAAAATTTATCAGTCCTGGCCTAAACAATTATAAATTGCACATATAACCCCTCTGGTAGTGACTGGCTATTCTTCCCTCCTTCCACAGCTGTGCTGTGGGTATTGACATCCTTATTCCAAAATGAGATTTAGTGTCAGTAACTACAATCATGAGTGGAAGGTGAGGGCAAGGAGAGAAGGGCAGAGGTCAGATCTGGATGTGAAAAGGTAAGTATGGAATAGTACATAAATTCTGCAGTCTTCTGTTAGCAACATGTTCAGACAAAGGCTCCCACTATTTTTAGCCTTCACAAATTTGTAAAATATCATGTAAAACAATTCAACAAATAGTTATTAAATACCCACTGTGCAGAAGGCATTGTTTTCTATACCAAAACTATGAAAATGAAGTAAGACATTATTCTTGTCCTCAAAGAGCCTACAATTAATAGGGGGATAAGACAAGCAGAACTAAAATGCAAGTTATGCTACAATAAGTATATTTAACCCTTTTGTCAGAGACTTATGGTAAAAAGGCCCTGACAAATTTGGGCAAAGGATCTCAATTCTTTTGGCTCATATGTACCCTCCAAGAAACTTTAGAAAGCCTCTATATGACTGGAAGCACAAAGGATACTGATTCCATTTCCATAGCTGCAAGCACACATTTTATAGTCATAAGGAGATCATGGGCGAGGTACTAAAAAGCAACACAAGGCCTCAAGGAACAACAATCAGGCAATTTATTACTCATAGATGCAAGCATGTTGTTCTCTATTGCTTTAGTATCATGGGCAAGTATACTCAGACTCATGGTAGTAACTCCCTGAAAAAATAAGAGGTAAAAATTGCAAAGTTTGACCTATCAATAAGGCCTAGCTGAAGGCAGCTAAGTGGATAGATTGTTGGACCTGGAGGCAGGAAAATCTGAGTTCAAATCTGACCTCAGATACCTACTAGCTGAATGACCTTGGGCATTTGTTTAATGCGCTAGAGAAGAAAATGGCAAATACTCCAGTATCTTTGCCAAGAAAACCCCATAGACAGTATCAGTAGTCCACTGGGTCATGAAGAGTCAGATATGACTGAATGACTGAACAACAAAAAAGCTGAACAGAAGTGACTTGATGTTTGGCCACTGATGTACTCCTATGTGCTAGGAAATTCCTAAGTGTCCACTAACCAGTGTAGTGAGTTTCATCTAAGCCAGATATACTAGGTATGAAAGGCTCTTTTGATTATAATCAATTTATCAAATTTTTCTAATTAAAATGCTTATGTAGTCAAAAAGGGGTAGGGGTAGGAGTGGGGGGGATGTTACAGATGCCACTTGCTGATTGATTGCCCTTAAGGTCCCTTTCCCATTTTGTTCTTGTGAATTGTCCAGCAATAGCCATTATACGTAAAGAAGGAGAGTCAGAGTTTGGGGCTGTCAACCAGGGTACTCATCCTAACTTATGCCCAAGACACCTTTGGACTGAAGGGCTCAGGAGGTGCATACCTGAGCTGTGATCATGCCTTCTTGCTACTTTATCCATGATCTCCTCACAACTATTACCGAAAGATTTATTCAAAGAAATAAAAAAAAATTCTTGATTGAATAACTACTAGTTGAAAATAGACTACAACGTAAATTCCCCAAATTACAATATCAAAATGAAGGTTTTTATGACCAAGGCTTCCCAAAGGCTCAGGGGTTTCCTTGTCTCTCTTTGCAGTTCCTCATTGCTCCCATCTGGTAACTGCAGGTATTGCTCTCTGCTGCCCCCAGATGGTATACTCTCTGCTTCCAATTTAAGGATTAAAAAAAAATTGCTTTAATGGTTCTCCTTGTCTGCAGACTCCCTACAGTACACTCCAACACCAAGTGATAAAGTGCTAAATTGGGATTGCCTCTCACTGAGACTATTTCATTTGCCACAGGCTCACCTGGGAAAATCTGGGCACATACAGAGATATTTTAGAGCTTATTATATGGAGGTTTCATCAGGGGTCCCTACCACAAACAGTGGGTTCAGTAAGGGTGAACAAAATTGCATTTTCCTTCTGCTGTTTGATACTATGAATGGCAAGATTCCACTCAAGGGGACTTTGCCCACTTCCCCAAAGGAAAACAAAGCACCCATTTCTTTTTCTTAAAAGGTTAAGGTTAGAAAAAAATAAAAATAAATTAAAAAAAGGTTAAGGTTAGGATAAAGACTGGTTCTATGATTTCAAAGGTAAAAGGAATTCCCAGGTGGTGAAACTCCCTTCACCAACGCAGGCAAACTATTTCTCTACAATATAGAGAGTTATATTGTTAGAGTCTTAGAAAGTTATCAAGATTGTTTAGAGGTTAAATGATTTGCCCAGGGTAACACACCAGTTTTGTCAGAGACAGGACTTGAATCTTAGTCTTCCTGGTTCTGATGCTGACTCTCTATCCACTATGACCCTTATTATTTTTGTGAAGTACTTTGATTGGCCTAGCTGAGTCAAATCACTGCAGTGTGTTAGTAATTCCTCCAGTCAGGCAGGGAGTGTAGCTTTAATAGGTACTAAGGTTTATATGCAGGCTGCTACCAATTACCTAAAGCTGAAGGGAGTTGCTAACTTCAAGAGGGTGAAAGAGAGAGATAACAAACAGTATTGTCAAGATGTAGCAACAGTTCAAATGAAGTCAAATAGCATGAATAGTGTGTAATAGAGGCAGTTGTAATTCCACAATTTCTTCTAGCAGTATCAAATAGCTTGAACACTGTGGCAGAGGAAGAGAATGAGTGATAGTCAGGTTTGGGGATTATCAGGTCAGGAAAGAGAAAAGGACAAGAGGGAAAGGAATTCAAAACTGAAGAAGGGAGGAACACACTTGGGGGTCTTTCCTTTGGTCTGTACAGTATTAACAGGGTAGGATAATACCAGATCCTAGGTCCAGAATTTCAACTTTCTTACATCTCTCATTTTATCTTTGACCCTTTAGTAGTAGAAGGATTCTGCCAGACTTTCCTGAAGTGAAAGGAAGCCATTGCCGATTATCACAGTAATTTTGAAAGCAAGCTACTCTCTGCATCAGTATTTCTTCTCTCCCAGTTTCTTTAAAGTATCACTGGTAACTCCTCTTGCCTATTCTGCTTTAGCTAGCCCTACCATTAGAGTAAAACAGCTCATCATTGGGTCAAGACCGGTTAAGGAAACAAATTAAAATAAAGCAAGAGTGAGAGACTGAAAACAAAGGGAGGGATTGAATAGGACATCAGAAGTCAACATGAGGGCAAAGGTATTAAATCATTCATTGGTTTCTATCTTTCTCTATAAACTCTTCTGTTTTACAGCTACTTTCCAGTGACTACCATTGTTTGGACCTTGATTGGCTCAGAGTGAATGTAAATAGCATTTATTTCTGTTTTGGCCAGAAATCCTGAGGATCTTCCCTGCTCAGACTGATTTTATTTTAACTAGGTAAAAGAGACCATTCTCTGCCTTATTTCTTACTTAGTCTTAATCACTGAATGAGTCTTTGTCTCAATCAAACTGAGACCCATCCCAGACTTTAGCTAAAAAAGACCAAGGACTCACACTGCTTCCAGTGCCATTTCCAGTCTTCCTGATCTATATCTTGCCATTGGACCCAGATGGCTCTAGAGGAAAAAGTAAGCCTGGTGACTTTGCACAGCCCTCCCTCACTTAAATCCAATTCACTTGCATGTCATGGCATCACCTTCCTGATATCATGATCCTCTTCAAGAATGAAGAACGGGGCCAGAGCCGAGATGGCAGAGTAAAAGCAGGAACTTACTTAAACTCTCCCTCCAACCACCTCCGATACCTGTGAAAAATTCCTCTAAACAAATTTTAGAGCTAGGTGCTCTAAACCCACAAAGTGACAGAGAGAACCAAATTTCCTGGTGAAGGTAGCCTGACAGGCCAACGGGAAAGGTCTATTGCACCAGGCTGGGAGCAGAGTGCAATCCCACACAAACCACAGTGGCCCAGACCCACAGCCTAGAGCAGCCTGAGCAGACTTCAGGAGAGTGAATCACTGACATCTGTGGTGGTTTTCAGACTTCTCAACCCATAAACACCAAAGAGAAAGTAAAAGGCCAGTGGGGAACTCTGTTGATCCTGGGTGAGAGAAGAATGGGGTCTGGTCTCTGGCCCTGGGGTGATGGAGGTGGTGGCAGCAGTGGCAGCAACCATCCGGCTGCCTTCTGACCTCTTGGCCTACAGATCATCGGGGGACTAAGTGGCTGATGAGAGGGCATTTGCAGGAATCTCTTTGCTGGAGCTGAGGCAGGATTCTCTTGCTTTGCCCTATTTGGTTCTTGGTTACAGTCTTGGGTGGTGGTCCTGGGGTGAGGAGTGATAGCATGGTAGAACTTCTTGAGGCTGTGGAGAGGAAATCTTCCCCAATGTTCTGAGTCAGGTACCTAGATGAAGGCATAACAGCTTTCTGACAACAGCTGCACAAAACCCCAGAAATTTGGAACATAGTACTCTCTATGCTGGAAGTAGAGTTCTACTGTGGCAAAGAGCTCAAAAGTCAAGTAATTGGTTAGCAAGATGAGCAAACAGAAGAAGCAAAATCAAACTATAGAATTGTTTTTTGTTGACAAAGATGATCAAAACCTGGAACCAGAAGAAGACAGCAAAGTAAAAAACTTCTGAATCAAATGCCTCCAAGAAAAATGTGAACTGGTTGCAGGCCATGGAGGAGCTCAAGAAGGATTTTGAAAATCAAATAAGAGAAGCAGAGGAAAAAATGGGAAGAGAATTGAGAATGATGTAAGAAAATCATGAAAAGCAAGTCAACAGCCTGCCAAAGGAGACTCCTCAAAATAATGAAGAAAATAACACCTTAAGGGGCAGCTAGGTGGTTCAACGAATAGAGAACCAGCTCTGGAAACAGGAGGACCTGAGTTCAAATTCAGCCTCAGACACTTAAGACAAAAACTAGCCAAGTGACCTTGGGCAAGTTACTTAACCCTAATTGCCCTTCAAAAGAAAAAAAAAGAGTTAAAAAATTAAAGAAAAAAGAGAGAAAGTAGCACCTTAAAAATAGACTAACTCAAATAGCAAAAGAGGCCCAAAAATCCAATGAGGAGAAGAATGCCTTAAAAAGCCAAATTGGCCAGGTGAAAAAGGAATTTCAAAAACTCTCTGAAGAAAATAATTTCTTCAAAATTAGATTGGAGCAAATGGAAACTAATGACTTTATGAGAAATCAAAATACTATAAAACAGGTCCAAATAAATGAAAAAATAGAAGCAATATGAAATATCTCATTGGAAAAAATGACTGAACTGGAATATAGATCTAGGAGAGATAATTTAAAAATTATTGGACTACCTGAAAGCCATGATCAGAAAAAGATCCTAGACATCATCTTTCAAGAAAGTATCAAGGAAAACTGCCCTGATATTCTAGAACCAGAGGGCATAATACAAATTGAAAGAATTCACTGATCACCTCTCGAAAAAGATCCCCAAAATTAAACACCTAGTAATATTATAGCCAAGTTCCAGAGCTCCCAGGTCAAGGATAAAATAATACAAGCAGTCAGGAAGAAATAATTTGAGTATTGTGGAAATGCAAACAGATAAAAAGATAAAAAAACAGAATGTAGTTAAAAATCAAAAACCTTCCTATTATTGTTCTCTTCATGATCTCCTCCAAATTACTCTATTTTTCTGTAACTTTTCCTGCTGTTGCCCCACTATAAAGTTATAGGTACCTTTCAGTAGGCACACTTAGACACTGTAGATTATAGCTTTTACTCACTTCTTGCTTCTTATTTGGTTTTATAGAATCCTTTATACTTTTTCACAGCCTCAGGGATCTTGGAAGGCAATAAAGGTAAAACCTGCTCAACTGGCTGTGCTTTCTGTTCTCCAAGGATAATCCTGTGGTGTTTGAAATCACCTGTTAACACCTGCTAATTCCTGTTAGAGATTTTGGGCTCTAGAAAATTACCCCTGGATTGTAACCTATGTTTTAAGGCACCATAAGTTCCAATAAAAACAAATAAGAAAACAAAAAACCTTGTAAGAGTCAACATATAGCATTCTGCCTCCATGTTCACAGGATGGCTTTTGTGAGACAATAGAGGCCTAGTGGAGATCCCCACATAATAGTTGTTTGGCATTGGGCAAGCCCTTTTTCACTATCTGTGGCTCAGATTTGCTGTCTATAAAATAATAGAATTGAACTGGATGAATCCTCATGTTCTTTCTAACTACAAAGAAAAGAAAAGAAAAGAAAAGAAAAGAAAAGAAAAGAAAAGGAAAGGAAAGGAAAGGAAAGGAAAGGAAAGGAAAGGAAAGGAAAGGAAAGGAAAGGAAAGGA